>CM033645.1:203898380-203937909 GCA_019512145.1 Engystomops pustulosus | reverse complement strand
CTGTGTTACTGGGGGTGAGGCGGCTGTATGTAGCTGTGTTACTGGGGGTGAGGCGGCTGTATGTAGCTGTGTTACTGGGGATGAGGTGGCTGTATGTAGCGGTGTTACTGGGGATGAGGCGGCTGTATGTAGCTGTGTTACTGGGGATGAGGCGGCTCTATGTAGCTGTGTTACTGGGGATGAGGCGGCTGTGTTACTGGGGGCTAGGCGGCAGTATGTAGCTGTGTTACTGGGGGCTAGGTGGCTGTGTGTAGCTGTGTTACTGGGGATGAGGCGGCTGTGTGTAGCTGTGTTACTGGGGGGGAGGCGGCTGTATGTAGCTGTGTTACTAGGGGTGAGGCGGCTGTATGTAGCTGTGTTACTGGGGATGAGGCGGCTGTATGTAGCTGTGTTACTGGGGGCGAGGCGGCTGTATGTAGCTGTGTTACTGGAGGCGAGGCGGCTGTATGTAGCGGTGTTACTGCGGGGATAGTGGATAGTGAGCAGGAGGACGTGTGTGCACGCTACAATCAGTGGGGGCCTCCACCAGATTTTGCGCCCAGGGGCCCCCACCAACCTTAATCCGGCCCTGCTCATGACCCCTTCCTAACTCTGCTTTGCAGACATGCTGGGACTTGTAGTCCTAGATTCATTGACACAATCGTGTTTATTGTATTTAATAATAGAAAAAAATATATAGATACACTTATCTATAAGCATCTGAACCAATCAGCCCTAAATCTGACCTCCATAGTTGTATTATTTCATTTTACCCTCTTTTCTCTGCAGGCATGCTGGGAATTGTAGTCCTATATTATTTTCCACAATCGTATCTGTGTATTAGCTTATTCTATTTAATATATGTAATGATTTGCCTATGAAGATCTATACCAATCTCTCCTAAATCTGTTATCCATAAATGTATTACTTCATGATACCCTCTCAGGCTTCCTGAGACTTATAGTTCTTCTTACATCCCTCTCATGTACACTGTGCAATTTCAGCTGTAAATCTGCTTTGTATTATTATTTCAGTTTATTATTCCATGACCTACTGCTGCCGATACTTTACAGATATGATGGGACTTCACACTCACCTGCAATCTACACTATGCGTTTGGTTAAGTAAAAAATGTATACATAAAGAATGGAAACAATTTCAGTCCTTAATGTCCATAAGTTTTTATTTTATATTATACTCTGACTCCTCTTGGCTCAGGTTTGCAGGCACGATGTGGCTTGAAGTCCCTTCATGTCCCTCATTTCCACTCTACATTTGTAAATGAGTCACGAATCTTATCTCTAAAGTTGTTTAGCTATTTACACCCTAAACTTTCCAATTATGTTATGATCTCCTTCTGCCTATGCTTTGCAAGCATGATGGGACTTGCAGTCCCGACACCTCTATAATCCATGGGCGCTTTTTGTTATGTATTTAATAACACGTAAGTATATCTAAGAAGATCAAAAGAATATACACATCATGCATTTCAATTTGATATATAAATATATATATATATATATATATATATATATATATATATATTTATATTGAAAAGTCTCAGCTTTGCAAGCATAATGTGGCTTGTAGTGCAAACATTGCAGCCCGAAATCTTAGCCCCCTCCTATATTTGCCTTGTAGCATGCTGTGACTTGTAGTCCAACCTGCTTTTTATAAGTTTATTTTTTCATTCCTGCTTATGCTTTACAGACATAATGGGTCCTGTAGTCACTGCACTTCTACACTCTCCACTGTGCATGTGCCTATGTACACTAAAATGTATCTGAAGGACAAATAAATGTATTACTAAAGAAGGGAAAAAATGTCATTAAAAAAAAAAATATATATATATATATATATATATATTGCCTCCAGCATGCTGAGACTTGTAGTCCCTACTCATTTATATTCTACACTGTTATAAAATCTTATCCTTAAACCTCTACAACCATTGCAGACCCTGAACCTTCTGTTTAGATGTGCATTATTCCATGTCCCCTCCTCACTGTGCCTCGCAGCATGCTGAGACTTGTAGTCCCACTCTCCCAGCTTAGCTCTGCACTCGCTGGAGAGGGCTGCATTGTGTTAGCAGGGCTATGTACCACCACACTGTGGCTTGTGCCTGTGTATTGCTGGTTCCCAGCCTGTGTATACAAGACCTGTGGGTTATCTCCTGCTTGCTGAGCAGGTGTCTAACGTGAGCCCTGTTGTGTAGTAAAAGCAAACTAACAGCAAGCTGAGAAAAGAGCAATAAAGAGACTTGTCAGTGACCCCTGGGAGAATAAAGCCAGGACCCCCCTCTTCTCTTCCAGGCATGCTCCCCTATAAATCTATGCCATTCACTAAGTCAGAGATTACCTGTTCCCCTTGTAAAGTGCATGAAAACCGTCCATAAGTGACCATATCATTGGATTTGCCAGACAATCTGCACAGCGATTGCTCCCCATTTATTATGCTCATTGAGCATTTTGCTTTAATTGTGTGAGATGGTGAAAGGGAAGCTTAGCCCCCTCCTGGCTGCAGGGCGCACAAGTGGTGAGATTCCCATGTATTGCCTCATGGAGCAGAGACCCAGGTACTGGCCCATCCCTCACTGCCAGCCCCATTCACTCATGGCCATCCTTGCAGGTGTCGCTTTGGGAGCCTCATTAAGTCATTGCTGTTGACTTCTTAGTGTTCACTTCCTCACCCCAGAGTGCTCCTAATTGTTCTACACTAGAAAGACTTTGGCTTACAGGGGGGAAGAAGCATTCACTATGTAGACAGAGGGCACCTCCAGCCCAGATCCCTAGGGGGAGACATTGATGCCAACATTGTGCTGTGACATGAGCCAGGCACCGGGCATGGATGGGAAAGAGAGCACTACCAACACAGGGAAGCTGACCATAGATAGATAGATGGAAAGATAGATAGATAGATTATAAATGGACAGATATGAGAAAGATAGATATAAAGATGAATAGATAGAGGGAGAGATATAACATAGATGAATAGATAGTAGAGGATTTATACATAAAAAGATAGATGAAAGATAGGATAGATAGGATAAGGTAGAATATAAATGGATAGATAGATAGATAGATAGATAGATAGATAACTGTAGGGAAGAGGCAGCACTCCAAGGTACTTGGGAAACGTACTTGGGGATTTTTGGAAACGGGTGATGCTTTACTCATGTGCAAGTGTAGATGGTAGTAGTAGATATGAGATTAGTAGATAGATAGAGAGATAGATAGAGAGATAGTACAAGATAGATAGATAGAAGATAGAGTAGATAGATAGATAGATAGATATGAGATAGATATGATAGATAGATAGATAGATAGATAAGATAGATAGAGATAGATAGTAGCCTAGATAGATAGATAGATAGATAGATGGAGATAGATAGGAGATGATAGATATAGATAGATTAATAGATAGAAGATAGATAGATAGATAGTGATAGAATGGATATTAGATAGATAGATAGATAAGATAGCTAGATAGATAGATAGATGATAGATGAATTAGAATACGATAGATAGATAGATATGAGATCGATAGATAGATAGATAAGATACGAAAGAGGGTTGATACATGATGACAAAAGGTAGTACGATACATATTATAGATACCGAGATAGGGGACAATAAAATACATAGTGAGATGACAAAGTGAAAATATATGATATAGAAAGAAGAGTAACTATGAACAGATAGATAGATTAGATAGAAGCAAAGAGATAGATGGATATGATAGATGGATAGACGAGGATGATGAATGGCGATAGAGGTTAGATAGGAGATAGATAGATAGATATACAATATCTGAAATAGTATGAAGAAAGTTAAAACATATATGGATGGATCGATATAAGATAAAGGATAGCTTACAGAGTGGACAGAGACTATGAGAGCTGATAGATAGAGAGATAGCGATAGATAGAAAGATAGATGTGAAGAAATATTGAGGACGATATGAGATCATGGATAGATAGAGGATTGATAAAGAGAAAAAATATATAGGAAAAAGATATATAGTAGAAAGATAATAGATAATGAGATAGCTATGAACGCCCTCAAATAAAAGAAAAAGACAGCAGATAATCAGAGGGTATACGTGGAGCAGTTACTAGTGGCAGTAAGTTACGCAGATTGATAGATTTCTCTTTTCTGTGTTTATTATACAAGCAATACCTGGTAGATGAGAATAGATAATGCAGATATATTTAATAACAAAGCAGGGAGAAAACAGAAGCGAGTAAGAAAGAAAGGACTGTTTTCGATTCTACTACTTTTCAGTATTGGTCTAGGACGAAGGATATAGCAATATAATTAAAAATAAATATATAGGGACTTTTCTACACGATCTATTGCTAGAATGTTTCTTGGACGACAGAACTAGAATAGAAATTAAAAGAGAATAAAGAATATGTATATGGTTATCACTTACTTCCTACTTAAAATATATAGATGATAGTAGAAAAACTGAAGAATTAATGGAGAAAATATTTAAAGCCAAATGATAGTATGCTTAGTAGATTTATTTCATATGATGAAATAGAGAATAGATAGCGCTGATACCAGATAGACGATTTAGATAACAATAGATAGTAGATACGCTATGAGATAGGACGATAGATAGGAAGATGAGATAGCATAGATAGGAGCTAGACTAGCTGCTGATAGCTATAGATATAGATCCGCTAGATGCTAGAACTACGACTAGTTGATAGAGGCGTTACGATAGCTAGACTTGCTAGCGCGTCTGCTGCTAGTAGTCGCTGATCGCTCTAGCTCGACTACGATAGCTAATAGCAGATGATAGGTAGAATCATAAATGACGATTAATGGCAGATAAACTATACTCAGTGAGCTAAGTTAACTATAATAATCGTGATATAAATAATAAATATGAGCCTGATATTAAATAGATGTCAGATAATCATACGATAGATAGAAGATAGGAGTAAGTAATACTGAGACTAGAGAGATATCGACTAGATATGGAAGTACTGGAACGTACTCGCTATGATAGTAGCTAGACTATGAGCACTAGTGAGTTAGATCGCTTGACGCATTGGATGGCCTAGTAGATAGCACCGATCGCTGTGACTGTAGCTAGCTAGATGCTATGGTACGACGGACTACGACTCTGTACGTACGCTCGGGAGATCCGACGCTGATAAGTAGACTGCTGCTTGCTAGCTACGCTAGAGATCGATACGAAATGTCGCTACGCGCTCGACTAGATCGCTCGATAGCTCGATTAGTAGCTAGCTTAGACTGATACATCCTATAATCAGATAGATAAGATGAAGACTGATGATAGAGTAGATAGAAGATCGATATCAGATAGATATGACAATAGTGATAGATAGATAGATAGATCTATGATAGATATATGATAGATAGTAGTCGTGGGGGTGACAGTGGACATGCTGTGCAGGGCGGCTGTCTTCCCATCATGTACTGGGGTGGGATGATGGGGTGGTCGCCATTGTCGAGCTGTCGGAGGGCGCAGTATCGAGCACCTCTCTTGTTCCGGGCGCCGGGCGGAGGGGGGGCTGGGAGAACAAGTGTTGGGATTCCATACGGGCCCGGATCGCATCTTGCCGACTGGACCCCAGCACCCGGCGGGGGGCCCCACCCTGACTCTCCCATCCTCCACCGAAAGGGGCGCGTTATGGCGCCTTACCATTACGCCAAATGGGTACCCACTCCATGTGTACAGCCGCCAGGGCGTGCAGGTGCTCGATGGGGCAATAGTGATCCGGTGGGAGGACATGTACCCACATTATGATCACTACCCCACAGCACATTTACATATACACTCCTACTCTCTTCTTTTGCCCTAAGTATAACCGCGGCAGTGGAGTGCTAGCTCCTGGGCAGCTGGGAATACAGTGAAAGGGTGCCGACTTATTACGGTCTGTGTGTCCCCCCGGGCTTTAGGGGTCACTATATTGATTTCTGTTTTATCTACAATGAGCGAAAGATAGACGGGGGTAGTAATACTGGAGACCTCACCTAAGCCTCGTACTCTATCGTATCTTATTTAAACCTATCTAACATATTTATTACACCTGCCTATCTATCCAGACTCTAGATACGGTCCTATGATGTCCATTGTCATCTATCCGTCCTACCTACCTACCTATATTTCTATATATTCCATCTATTTTCTAGCCTCTATTTTATTATATCTAATATCTATATGAATCTATTTATCATCTATCGGTATTTGCTCATGTCCAAACAATAATAATATATTATAATATATATATATATATATAATATTATATAATATCATCTTTCATCACCTTATCCATCTTATAATATCTTTACATTTATCTGTCGGCCCTTCATCTTCTTTGTCTAATTATCATTTACATTCATACCTTTCCATTTACGATCTATCTCATGGCATCTATACATTAATCTATCTGCTGATATCTATCTCTACCATATACTGTATATGATATTATCTATCTATATCTATCTATCTATCTATCTATCTATCTATCTATCTATCTTGCTGTATACATTTGGAACCCATTAATATATATATAATGCCTCAGGTTGTGGAATTGCCAGGTTAAATATCTATTAACATAGCTTATCTATGAATATCTATGTGAATGACTTTGGTGACTTTGATGACTTTGGTGCTTTGGTTTTATACAACCTGTGGCCCCCAAATTCCTCCATTTAATGTCGTACACATAAGCAACCATCACTAACTATTCTAATCCTGATCTCATCACCCTCATTATCTACATGTCTCTATCTATCTATCTATCTATCTATCTATCTATCTATCTATCTATCTATCATCTATCTATCTATCTATCTATCTATCTATCTATCTATCTATCTATCTCATATCTATCTATCTATCTATCTATCTATCTATCTGTCTATCTATCTATCTATCTATCTATCTATCTATCTTCTATCTCCTATCTATGTATTTACCTAGAAAAAAGAAAAAAAGTATTTTTGCAGCACAGTGTGAATAAGCCCTAATTTGGGGAGAGGGGTGCAAAACAAGGCTTCAAAGTCCAGGTACACGACTTACATACATATCCAACAAAAATGAAGCAGCAGGGAGTGCTGCTTCATTTTTGTTGGATATTTATTTACCTATCTATATCATATTTATCTATCTATCTGTCTCTCTACCAGTTTCATCCTCTTATATACATATATATATTCCATGTTCAGCTGATTCACACCTCTGCCTCCTATGACATCAGGAATGGCTCCAGCAAGGTCATACACATAATCATTAATAAAGAGTAAACTGATGACTTACAGTAACAGCCTACAGCAGGAGCAGGGTGTACAGATAATTGCAAAAATATTTGAATAACAAAATATTTTTGTAAAAATATGATTTTATTATACTTAAAAATATATGTGTATTTATTTGTTATGCCTCAATCAGATTAACAATGTTAGTAATAATAATACCAATGTCCAAGGAATAGGTAGAATAACTAACACAATACAATACATTGATAGATATGAGATAGATGAATAGATATATAGATAGATATGACATTCATATGGTATACAGTATTCCGTGTGCTATCTTGCACTGTTTAGACATATGCAAATATTCATATAAAAAGTAATTGTCGCTCCTCTCCTATATTTGTATGTCCTCTTATCTTGTAGGTGTTGTGACAGTCCCTGTCTGGCGCGCATAGGGTTAATCACAGTGACACCTAGCAGTAGCAGAGCCCCTCCAAGACAGAGGTCACCTCCACTAGATAATTTCCTTGTCACAGGGGCTCCTGCTGCCCACATCCCCAGCCCTGACTGCACCACACTCTGCACTTGTTGATTGATGAGGACCCTGGACCCTTTATCTCATCCACTGAAGATGGTGACAATCATTAGGGTCAATTGTGTACAAATCCCAGATAGATGACAGGGAGGAGACTAATAAGGTGGTCCCAGCATTGCAGTTAATTGGGGGTCATCATGTCTGTACATCCCTCATTATACCTTATTACATGGATGGAGGGGCTGCAATAGTGACCACTGAATAATGATATTGAATAATGGGCTAGAGGAGGGTCTAGTCGTGGGTATCTGTCTATCTATCTATCTATCTATCTATCTATCTATCTATCTATCTATCTATCTATCTATCTATCGATCTATCTATCTATCTATAGTATCTATCTATGTATAGTATCTATCTATCATCTATCTACAAGTCATCTATCTATCTATCTATCTATCACATATCTATCCATCTATATATCATCTATTTCTCACCTATCTATCTATCTATCTATCTATCTATCTACCTATATGTCTACCCCTTTATTATCTACCCCTGCCGGATTATAGCAGTGTGTACATATTCCACATATATGGAACTAACTGCTTCTCTACTACAAAACTGTAATATTCCACTGTTCCCACTATATCATATCCAACGTCAAATATCACTAATGGAACAAGCAAAATAAACTACACCATGGACGAGAAATCATAACGTAGTTAGAGCGGGAGATATATTTGGGGAAAGGGAGATTAATCTTTAATGTGGGAAAATTCTACGGATCATCCCATAATCCGTGTGAGTAGATTAAGTAATTCTCCAGAATGTTAGAGGAGGTAACATTATGGTTTATTATAGGATGTGTCTATATGCCCATCTGTTACCTTTCCCTCTCCTCCATTCATCTATTTATTTACCTTATATATGTACCTTATATATGTATATATATATGTATACATATATATATGTATACATATATATATATATGTATAGAAAATATATATATATGCTCGATATATCATATATCTATCACCTTATCTATTTCATCTAATATATATATAACTATATATATATATATATATATATATATATATATAAAATCTATGTCTATCTTTCTAGTTACCTCTAATATGTATCTCTTTCAATATATAACCAATATAATTTACTATTAATTATAGCAATAATATTAAGTAATGTTTAACCATAACAATCAAACAGAATACAGAATATTTTATTTGTCCTTGATATACATATATATTTATATATACACACATATTGATATATACTATAGGCTTCAATTACCCTGTATAGATTATTAAACTATCCAGTCACTATATATATATATATATATATATATATATATATATAAAACTTTCTGCATATCCTGACTTCAAGAGGCTCCAAACCATTCTCCTTTATTCTATAGCGTTTGTCTTAGGATAGTGCAGTAGACAGTATAAGTGCTATGTATCATATGAATATATATATATATATATATATATATATATATATATATATATATTCAATTTATTTTGATTGTAATCGATTATTGACACTATCACATATGGGAACTACCGTATTAATACTCATTAGTCCGATGTAAATACTTTGTATATTATTTACAATTACTGGATACTTTGTCTTCCTGTTAATTATTGTTTATGTCTGGGTATAAAACTTCTGCGTGTTCAGTAACTTTTATAGAGGGGTTTTAGCTCCCTGCTCACATCTTGAGGCTCTTGCTATGTTCTCCTGGGGGGTTACATGGAGTCATAGTGGACAATACCATAAAGTGGGACCCTATCCAGAAGCTACTGGTGCCTGCAGTCCAGAGCCTTTCTCTGGTGACAATGTGATCCGTGCAGTCCCAGTGTGGCCATTGTGCTCCCTACAAGTAGTCACTGGCTGTTTTCTTTCCTCTTGACCTCCTCCTCTTCTGCTGGGATGAGATACAAGGCTGAGAGCAGCTGGGAGTCCGGGCAGATACCTGTGTCTATGAGTGGGTGGGTGGTTGAGGAGGGGGTGTGGGTGGGTACATGTAGTAGGTGTCTAAATGACCAGGGAGGAGGGGGGGTGCCTACTCTGTGATTGGTCCAGGGTTTGGGGTATAGGCACGCGCCTGGCCATGTCCTATAAGACTCCTCGCGTGTCTCCTCTGTAGACCAACAAGTCCTGAACCTTCAGAGGGACACCAGGGACCAGACCACTGCTGTGCAACCATGGACACAGTGCTGGAACACTTCACAGGCCTGGAGTCCTTTCCTTCCCCTTACTTTGATGAAGAAGACTTCTTCACCGACCAGTCTTCCAGGGACCACTTAGATGCAGATGACTTCTTGGAAGATGATGTGGACTTCTTGACTGGTCAGATCCAGGAGTACTATAAGGACAGCAGGATACTCCATGGAGAAGACTACTGTGATGCTGGCAACTTCTCCTTCTCCTCCTCCTCCTCTGGTGGTTTCCCCTATGACTGTGGGGATGGAGGCTGTGACTTGTCTCCCGGAATGAAGGGGGGCAGCTCTGCTGCCAAAAGGAGGAGAAGGATCAGATCTGAGATGGAGATGCAGCAGCTGAGACAAGCAGCCAATGTCAGGGAGCGCAGGAGGATGCAGTCCATCAATGATGCCTTTGAGGGCTTGAGGTCTCACATCCCAACCCTTCCCTATGAGAAGAGACTTTCCAAGGTGGACACCCTGCGCCTGGCCATAGGTTACATCAACTTTCTGAGCGAGCTGGTGCAGTCAGATCTACCACTGAGAAACTCCAACACTGAGAGCAACCTGCAGCCCAAGAAGGTCATCATCTGTCACAGAGGAACAAGTAAGTAGCAGAACTGAGGAGAACATGCAACCAGTGGCTTCAACCAACACTGGAACTGCAAATCCTAAGCTAGAAGTCCCTTCACCAATACTTGTAACAACCAGATCTTCACTAACTTGCCACAAACTGCTTAATAATTACAAGAAATCCTTATAATATAATATGTAATTCCCCTCTTTATGTACCTAGTGCAATGCATATATTTAACATTTGGGATTGCTGAGACCTGTAGTTTCTCAGCTTTGACAGGTTGTTGTAGATCAATCTTATATAAGGTTATGTATATAAACTATTGACATATAAGTAATGTACATAGATATATAGTAATATAGGAGATAAGCAGTAGGTAAATGAGGTCTGAAGAATATAAAGTTACATAGACTATAGGTTTCATGAAAGATAAAGATAATTAGGCTATAAGTTGTTTAGAACAAATATGTATATAGGACATACGGGAATATATAATGTACAGTTTGATGGGTAAAGAAAATAATGGCTATGAAGTATTAAACCTATATTAGTTGTCAGATACCTAAACTATAAGTATATATTATATAAAAGGTATGGTGAATATAGAACATATAAGTTATGGGAGTACAGTACATGCTATGGGCTATATAGAACATATAGAAAGTATGTATGATAGAAGGTAAATAGAATATATATAGACTAAATAAATAAGTTAAGTATGAGGAATATAGATCCTATAGGTTATGCTGACTAAGTTATATAGAGCATATATGTTATGGGTATGTATGATATACTCACCATAGAGCATATAAGTTATGTGTACAGTACATCATGCATGGGTTAGAGCATAAACTATAATGCATCAGTATGTAAGATATAAGTTAAATTATTATGACCTAAATAGAACATCCTATTTGGTATATAAGTTATATGTAGTGTATAGACTGTAGAGTATAAACCCCAGAGGTATGTGCCATATACAGGCTATGTGTGGTATATATGACACATAAATAGAACCCATAGACACCAATGGGATTATTAGGCTTCAGTAACTAATGTGATTTTGTCTTCTCCTCCCAGGGTCTCCCTCTCCCAGTGACCCAGATTATGGGCTCCCCCCTCTGGCAGGTCATTCCCTCTCCTGGACTGATGAAAAGCAGCTCAGGGACCAGAACATTGTCAGAACTGCAAAAGTGTGGACCCCTGAAGACCCCAGGAAATTAAGCAAATCATCACTGAATGACATTGAGAATGAGCCCCCCCTGACTATGTGCCTGGACATTTAATATATATCTGCACTTCCTACCCCCCTGTACATAGTGACTGTATATACCCCTGTACATAACAGATAATGTGCAATGTAATTTATAAGATCTGTACAATGAAGTGGCAATCATCTCTATATTTATATATTTATTATCATTGAATCACATGGACTGGGAAATTACTGGATAATTTATATTTAATTTAATGTGATAAATATGCAAAAAGCACAAGGTGCCGATCATTCTGGGAAAATGACTCTAATTTATTTTTTGATATTTGTTTCTTATTGAATAAATATGTTTTTTTAAATGATATTCTGTCATGTGCTGAAAACTTCACTATATGACTGCACTGGAGTATATACTAGACAGATAGATATTAGATATATTGATAGGTATATAGATAGATATGAGATAGATAAATAGATATGAGATAGATAGATAGATAGATAGATATGAGATAGATAGATAGATAGATAGATAGATAGATAGATAGATAGATAGATAGATAGATAGATAGATACAGTAGATAGATAGATAGATAGATAGATAGATAGATAGATAGATAGATAGATAGATAGATAGATAGATAGATGATAGATAGATAGATAGATAGATAGATAGATAGATGATAGATATATATATGAGATATATAGATAGATAGTTCATATGTAATTCTATAGATAGATATGAGATAGATAGATACAGTAGATATATAGATAGATATGTATGAGATAGATAGATAGATAGTTCATATGTAATTCTATATATAGATATGAGATAGATATTCAATATTCTAGATGGTTCATGAAAGGTGAAGCTGTGAGTAAAAGTTATGTGGTTTACAAAACCCATTTAAGGGTATTCTACACTAATAGATGGGACCCTTATTTTGTGTATATATCTATGTATTGGGTATAGGGAATTTCTACAAGGAGCTTCCCTCAGATATCCAAATAATCGATGTATTATCGAGATAGTACATTGAGATAATTGGAAAATGTGTAATTCTTCATTTCACCTGTGGTGGCGCTGCAGTGATATTAGACACTATTTGCTGACCAGGTCCTTATGGGAGATATAAAGGTGAGACTTATACTTCTCCTTCCTGCTGGATCTTTCACTTGCCCTGTACATTGAATGACAATGCCAGCAAGCAGAGATCTTAGAACTCATGGTGGCAGCTGTGGACGTCACTTGAGATATTGGAGAAATTGCACAGAACATGAGAGGTTATTGTGTAAGATTGAATATGTAACTTATTGACCTTGTGCCTGATAAGGAGCAGCCCGGGGTTTTTAGGTTGTTAGGGGCATAGAAAGTTTTGTAGAGAAACATTAATGTAGAAGCTGTTCTATAAATATAAGATGTGATAGTTATTTTGGGTAGTTCATATTACAGCTCCTACAAGTCTGGAATCACTTCCTACATCTGGTGCTAGAATCAGCTTCTTGGGGAATGGAGGATGTGTCCCTTTGACTGCTTTCAATTTGTGGTTTTAGGACCTTTGGAGGACCTTCAAAGGTCCTGTAATGGCTGTACACGTGAATTAAGAGCAGGAACAGATGTATGAGGATTTCATGGCTGAAGGTCCTTCTCAATGTAAAATTTGGTGGGTGGTTTGGGTGGTCGTGGGCTCCGTAGGCGTCTTGGGTCATGAGCTAACCAAAACCTCCTGTATTATAATCCACTACTGAGTTCATCCAATATCTATTGGTCCTCCAAACTCTCATCCAAAAGCAGATGCAGAGAAAGATCCAGCCAGCTCATGTGTATGGAAGGTCAGAGTAGATACCAGTAGGGACCAGTAGGGATCTACTTAGTGAAGTGTAATTGGGCGTCATGCTCTATTGTAGTCAGGTAACAAACTTTTCTACCTTTTAGATATACATACACAATCCATAATATGGAACACATATATCAGATTGGTGGGGTGCGGCAGTCGGGACCCCTTGCTGATCACCTGTTTCAGGCACAGAGAACATAGTGTGAATGGGAGCCAAGCTGCAGTTCCTGACATTGGCCACTATACAGACACACAGCGGCCAAAAACAAGATATCATCACATGTAGAGAGAAAAACTTGGAGTGGAAAAATTCATATATTTACTGCCAAATTTTCTAGAAATTGTCCACATGTCCAGCTGGAAAACAAGGAAAATAAAAAAAACACCAGTATGAGGCAACTCTATACATGCCGACCATCAACCCCACTACACAGGGCGATCTGGATAAAATTTAGATGGCGAAGATGTTAGGATAGATCAGATTGAGGTATACAAGGGCAGTCAATGCTTTCCAATCTGCAGCATGTTATAAAGCAGGAGGATCTGAGCAGATTGTAAACAGTGTCCTATCTGCAGGCAGCATGTTATAGAGCAGGAGGAGCTGAGCAGATTGTACATAGTGTCCTATCTGCAGGCAACATGTTATAGAGCAGGAGGAGCAGAGCAGATTGTACATAGTGTCCTATCTGCAGGCAACATGTTATAGAGCAGGAGGAGCAGAGCAGATTGTACATAGTGTCCTACCTGCAGGCAGCATGTTATAGAGCAGGAGGAGCTGAGCAGATTGTACATAGTGTCCTATCTGCAGGCAGCATGTTATAGAGCAGGGGGAGCTGAGCAGGTTGTACATAGTGTCCCATCTGCAGGCAGCATGTTATAGAGCAGGAGGAGCTGAGCAGATTGTACATAGTGTTCTATCTTCAGGCAACATGTTATAGAGCAAAAGGAGCTGAGCAGATTGTACATAAGTGTCCTATCTACAGGCAGCATGTTATAGAGCAGGAGGAGCTGAGCAGATTGTACATAGTGTCCTACCTGCAGGCAGCATGTTATAGAGCAGGAGGAGCTGAGCAGATTGTACATAGTGTCCTATCTACAGGCAGCATGTTATAGAGCCGGAGGAGTTGAGCGGATTATACATAGGGGCTTATTTACTAATGGTCAGGGGATGCACTTTTGGGGTTTTCGCGTTTTGAGCCAATGGGGGATATTTATCATATGCTGGTGCTCGTGATAGCCCCGCCGCTGCAAATTCGCAGCCCAATACATCAAGGGGCTGATTGCAGCGCAGCGTTTTTAGAAAAAAATGCAGCCGGCGACTTTTCACGTATGAAAAGTTGCCGGCAGCAGCAAGTGCGCGCGCCCCCCCTTCACGCCCCTTCACGCCCCACTGTCTATCATTTGCGATTATTTCAGGGCCTCTGCACCACTGGCGGTGCGCAGAGGTCCTGATAAATATCCCCCAATGTGTCAGGTATTTAACAGGGGATGCACCGGGAAGAAAAAGGTGAACTCTGGCGGACCTGAGTGGGGAAGCGACACATGCAGGATCTCGGGCGCACGATTTTACTGAATCGCGGCACAGGGTATTATCGTCAGACAATGCATTTGCTGTGAACTCCACCAGACAGGTAAGTAAATGTGCCCCATAGTGTCCTATCTGCAGGCAGCATGTTATAGAGAAGAGGTAGCTTTGCAGATTGTACATAGTGTCACATTTACTTACCCGGTCCGGAGGAGTTCCCGAAAATGCATTGTCCGACGATCATGCACTGTGCCACGATTCACTGAGATTGTGCGCCCGATATCCTGCATGTGTCGCTTCCCCGCTCAGGTCCGCCGGAGTTCACCGTCTTCTTCCCGGTGCATGTAAGTGCATTGTCTTGCGACACAATTTTAAAGGTAAGTGGTAGGTTTATACACATATACATGGCACCAGCTCACCCTCTTTCTACACATCATTGGACAAACCAAGTGTTCATGTACATAGGGAAGTCAGGAGGAATAGCTACTGGTCTAACAAACATTCAGCAATTGTTGAAGTTGCAACACAATCTTAAAAGGGGCATCCAAATGTACACAAAAGCTCGGTGGGGTCTGATTTTGTATAAAGATAAAAAATTAACCGGACCGGAGAACAGACCACAAGTGATGGAGTCATGTACACTACACTCATGACCACTGAGCACAAAATTACTGAGCCAACCGATAGACACGTGGCCACTGAGCCAATCGAAGGGAATGTGACCACCGAGCCAACTGTAGGGCACATGGCCACTGAGCCAATCGAAGGGAATGTGACCACTGAGCCAACTGTAGGGCACATGGCCACTGAGCCAACTGATGGGCACATAATCATATAGCCGACCGATGGGCACAAAATTACTGAGCCAACCGATGGGCAAGTGACCACTGAGCCAATCGAAGGGAATCTAACCACTGAGCACATGGGCACATGACCACTGAGCCAACTGATGGGCACGTAATCACAGAGCCGATGGGCACGTAATCACAGAGCCCACCGATGGGCACATGACCACCGAGCCAACTGATGGGAATGTGACAACTGAGCCAACTGATGGACATGTGACCACTTAGCCAACCGATGGGCACGTGACCACTGAGCCAACCGATGGGCACATAATTACTGAGCCGACCAATGGGCACATGACCATTGAACCAAGTCATCAGGTGCACAATGTATGTGACATCATCACTTCCAGTCTGATGCACCAGAGGCAAGAGAGACCCTACTGGAATTCAGAGGGCTCTCCCAAAATAATATAATGATTTTTTGAATGGACCCTGAATAATGTAATGACAACAGAAAGGAAATCCAAATGTTATTTTTGTCTTGATCAAATATTCACATATGGCTGTAACCATTGACCTGTAATAATGTGCAACTAATAGTTTGTCATACAAGAGGGTGGCTGCAGTGTGTAGGTGGCTGCACTGATGGGTGACTATGTTTATGTGTAGTGATACTAACAATACTCACTGATAGGTACTGGACTTACACCTGTGTGCAGCTAGTAGCTGGTAGTAGTGACGGGGAAGTGCAGAGGGTTTTCTGCCTTTTCTGGAGGAGTAGTTGGCAGTACTGACGGGGCAGTACAGAGGGTATTCTGCCTCTTCTGGAGGAGCAGCTGGCAGTAGTGATGGGGATGTGCAGAGGGTATTCTGCCTCTTCTTTAGGAGTAGTTGGCAGTGTTGGGGATGTGCAGAAGGTATTCTGATCTTCTGGAGGAGTAGTTGGCAGTACTGATGGGGCAGTGCAGAGGGGTTTCTGCCTCTTCCGGAGGAGTAGTTGTCCGTGTTGGGGCAGTACAGAGGGTATTCTGCCTCTTCTGGAGGAGTAGCTGGCAGTAGTGACGGGGCAGTGCAGAGGGGTTTCTGCCTCTTCCGGAGGAGTAGTTGTCCGTGTTGGGGCAGTACAGAGGGTATTCTGCCTCTTCTGGAGGAGTAGCTGGCAGTAGTGATGGGGCAGTGCAGAGGGTTGGGGATGTGCACACTGATAATCACAGACTATTGATTGATGTGGAGGGAAGGGATTGCAGTATTGATGGATGACTACAAAGATTAGTCTGTGGATTAATAGCTGTGTGTAGCCGGAGGCAGCATTAATGGTGGATCCAGGCAGTAAGCAGCTTGTCACAGACATGACTACTCCACTAAGTAATTGGGAAATATGCAAATACATTTTCCAGGATGGGATATGGCAAACATAACCTCTTGGCTACCTTGTAAGTCAGCCCCCTTAAGGGAAATCTACCATCAAAATCATCAAAATCATGCATAATAATCCAGGAAAACTAACTTATAAATTTGAGGCACCGTTACTGTGGTAATCTTCTTTTAACTTAAAATTATTTGAATGAGCCTGAAGGGCTCTAGGGGATGTTTCCAGAGCACCTTGATAATAATGACCTGTGCACCTGCGTGTCCATCACATGACTATGGACAGATTTCTATCCACTGGAAGTAAATATAGAATCTTCCTACAGAATGACATGAATTGATATAGAAAGTATATATACTTTTCAATTATATAACAATCATCAATTATTTGCTGAAAGTGGACAATCCCTTTAAGCTCCATTGTGTGATTAATGACATTGGGGCACATTTACTTACCCGGTCTGGAGGAGATCCCGAAAATGCATTGTCCGACGACAATGCACTGTGCCGCGATTCAAGAAGACTGTGCGCCCGACTTGCTGAATGTGTCGCTTCCCCGCTCGGGTCCGCTGGAGTTCACCTTCTTCTTCCCAGTGCATGTAAGTGCTTGGCTTGCGACACAATTTTTAAGTTAAATCCTGCAGTTTGTCCGAATCGTCGGATCGTCTGATGGCCCACCCCCCGATTTGTGACGCAATTGCGCCAAAATCCAGTCATGTGCGCCAAAAACACCTTTTAAATCCCTGTCCCAGCAGCGCAGAACGGAAATCGTCAGGATATCCGACGAAAGTGTGGTCCGCGGGCCCCTTAGTAAATGAGCCCCATTAAGTTTTGTGATATTCATTTATTTATAACATTGGGGAAAATTTACTTACCCGGTCAAGTCGCGATCCCCGATTCGGACGGTCCGACGAAGATGAAGTCCGGCGCAATTCATGTAGCTCGTTCGCCCGAGTTCCTGCATCCATCACTTCCCCGCCGAGGTCCGGCGGAGTTCACCTTCTTCTTCCCGGTGCTTGTAAGTGCGTGTCTTGCAACACGAGTCGAAATGTTAAATCTCGCGCATAGTCCGAATCCGTCAGGTATCATATTCCTGCAATATCCCTTTCAGGGGGTTGCTTTACAACATATTCGAGACACAATGGGGCACACACATCACACTTTTGGCTTGCCTTTTTCATTTGCAACTTTTTGGGGGAAATTTACATACCCGGTCCGAAGAGTTCACAGAAAGTGCATTGTGCCGCGATTCACTAAGATCGTGCTCCCGGTATCCTGCATGTGTCGCTTCCCTGCTCAGGTCCGACAGAGTTCACCATCTTCCTCCTGGTGCATGTAAGTGCATTGTATGCGACACAACTTGAAAGTTAAATCCTGCACTTAGTACGAATCAGTTAGGTCGTCCGATGGCACGCCCCCTGATTTTTGTGTCGCATGGAAGCCAGAGCAGCTGCGCCACAATCCGTTCGCATCTGACACAGTCCCAGCGCAAACCCCTGTTAAATACCTGTCAAAGCTGCACAAATCCCGAAAACATTGAACAGTCCGACGAAAGTGCGATCCGTAACCCCTAGTAAAAAAGTCCCTTTTTCCCCACAACGGTCTCCCTTTAAAGTTCGCCATTGTTTAGTTTTCTGCAGTGTTCCCTGAATCATCTGAATTCATATGTGAAAGGTGCAACTTTTTTAAATAGTCACAATTTTTTTTTGCAAATCTACGGCTCCCCCTGACCAGACATAGAAATTAGCTTGGAACTGATTGTGACTTTTGTAGACTTTTTGCAACTTTTATTTTAAAAAGTTGCAAATGAAATAAAGACCAAGCACCACATGTATCAATAAGGAAAATACAATAAGATACATCTGAACAGTAGAAAAGTCAAGAAAAGTCCCAAAAAAACAGACAGACAAAGCCGGACTTATGATACATAAATCATGTTTATGAAGTATTTATGGGGGAGTTAACTTCTCGGCTTGTAGTATTAAAGGAAACCTACCACTACGGATCTACCTATTAAGGTAGATCCGGTGGTAGGTGCATCTAACATATGTAAGGATAGCCCTTTTTAGGGCTAATCCTTTACTCCCCTCTATCTTTTCTAATCTTTAATTTTCTAAAGAGGCTACTTGGGCGTGGAGTAGCCGGAGTTGAGACTACACAACGCGGCTACTCCATGCCCCTTTGATCCTCCTACCCAGACATCTTCAGCGTGCAGCTACAAGGAGCTGCGCACCCTCGTCCGTGCAGCTGGAGTTCTGTGCATGCGCAAAACACAGGCCTGCGGTTGCGCGAACTCGACTCCAAAATCCGGAGCTACTCTGCATGCGCAGAACTCCGGTTTCATGTCTGGGTAGGAGGATCAAAGAGGCTACTGGGGTGTGGGGTAGCCATGCCATGTAGCCTCAGCTCCGGCTACTCCACGCCCCAGTAGCCTCCTTAGAAAATTTGCATATTACCCTGATTAAAGATTAGAAAATAAAGAGGGGAGTAAAGGATTAGCCCTAAAAAGGACTATCATAAGTTAGATGCACCTACCACCGGATCTACCTTAATAGTAGTGGTAGATTTCCTTTAAAATATTAGAATAGTGGCTGGCTCACAGATTTAGTGGATGAGTACAGTAGTAGCTTTGAGTATCTATGGTGTTGGCTGGTGGCTTTACTAATAGATGAGTACAGTATATAGTCTGCAGTATTAATAGATGAGTAACAAGTGATTCGCTTTTAGTATTGAGGTGTATATATAGTGTATACATTAGATAAATCTATCGTCTAGCTTAGGGTACTAACTGAAGGGTATGACTACGTGTGGTATTAATGGATGAATAGGTAGATGGTAGTGTTATTGGATGAGTATAGTGGTTCCCTTGTAGTATTGATGGATTCATGTAGTGGCTAGTAACCAGTAATAATGGATGAGCACAGTGGTTCTCTTTTACTATTAATGGAGGAATACAATGGTTAGCTTGCAGTATGAATAGAAGGGTGCAGTTTCTAGTTTTCAGTATTAGTAAATTGATGAGGAGGCTAGATTATTAAGTATTATATATATAGTATTAATAGGTGAGTACAGTGGATACCCTGTAGTATTCATTGATAAATACATTGGCTAGCTTGCAGTATGCAAAGAGTGTGGAGTATTCCTATTCAGTACTGGATTATACTATAGGCAGTTTGGGTAGAAGTCGGGGGCCCAATCTTTCTATGGGACCCATGGCAACCCAAACTACCCACCAAATTTTATAATAAGAAGAACCTTCACCCATAAAATCCTTGTACATCTGTTCCTGCTCTCAATACACATGTGCACAAGAGCCATTTCAGGACCTTTTAAGGCCCTCCAAAGGTCCTGAAGCCATAGATTGAAAGCAGCAGAAGGTCACATCCTCCATTCCTCAAAAAGCTGATTCTATCAACAGATGTAGGTAGCCATTCCAGACTTGTAGAGGCTGTAATATTCATACAGATTAGGGCCCATGGTGGTCTTAATCCATCCCTGGGCTTTTCGTATTAATAATTATGTGGTACTTGTAGTAGTAATGATTAAGTTAGAGCTAACAGGGCTCAGCTTGTAACATTGATAGATAAATACAGTGACTAGATCTGAGGATACCCAGAATAGTGTTGTGGCTAGCTTGTACTGTAGTATAGTGGCTAGCTTACATTGTAGTGTTGTGGCTAGCTTGTATTGTAGTATAGCGGCTAGCTTGTATTGTAATGTAGTCGCTAGCTTGCATTGTAGTGTAGGGGCTAGCATGTATTGTAGTGGCTAGCTTGTATTGTAATGTAGTTGATAGCTTGTATTGTAGTGGCTAGCTTGTATTGTAATGTAGTGGCTAGCTTGTATTGTAGTGTAGTAGTTAGCTTGTATTGTAGTGTAGTGGCTAGCTTATATTGGAGTGTAGTGGTTAGCTTGTATTGTAGTTGCTAACTTGTAGTGTAGTGTAGTGGCTAGCTTGTAGTATAGTGGCTAGCTTGTATTGTAGTGTAGTGGCTAGCTTGTATTGTAGTGTAGTAGTTAGCCTGTACTGTAGTGTAGTGGCTAGCGTATATTGTAGTGTAGTGACTAGCTTGCATTGTAGTGTAATGGCTAGCTTGTATTGTAGTGCAGTGGCTAGCTTGTAGTGTAGTAGCTAGCTTGAATGTAGCGTAGTGGCTAGCTTGAATGTAGTGTAGTGGCTAGCTTGTATTGTAGTGCAGTAGCTAGCTTGTATTGTAGTGTAGTGGCTAGCTTGTATTGTAGTGGCTAGCTTGTATTGCAGTGTACTGGCTAGCTTGTATTGTATTGTTGTGGCTATCTTGCATTGTAGTGTAGTGGCTAGCTTACATTGTAGTCTAGTGGCTAACTTGTATTGTAGTCTAGTGGCTAGTAAGAGTACAGTGAGCAGCTTCTAGAATTAATTCAGGAGGACACTGTTAGCTCATGGTATTATTGCATTAAAAACAGCGGTTATCTTGCACTACAGAAGGATAAGAGCAGAGATAAGGCTACAGTATTAGGCTACAGGATTGATGGATGAAAAGGTGATGAGATAGTAATAATAAAACATGAATAGAATGACTCACTATTCTACTATTAATAAATAATTATTATTAATACTAGTAATAATAGTAATATTGTAGTGTAGTGACTAGCTTGTATTATAGTATAGCAACTAGCTTCTATTGTAGTTTACTGGATAGCTTGAATTGTAGTGGCTAGCTTGTAGTGTAGCGACCAGCATGTATTGTAGTGTAGCGGCTAGCCTGTATTGTAGTGGCTAGCTTAGTGGTAGTGGCTTAGCTTGCATGTATGTAGTGTCTGCTTGTATTGTAGTGTACATCTAGCTTCTATTGTAGTTTACTGGCTAGCTTGTATTGTACTGGCTAGCCTGTATTGTAAGGGATAGCTTGTAGTGTAGTGGCTTGCTTGTATTGTAGTGTAGTGGCTAGCTTGTGTTTAGTGGCCTTGCTGTGTTTATGGTATGTTAATTGCTAGCTGTATTTGTAAGTTGCAGTTGGTAGCTGGTCAAGGGCTAGCTTGATGAGTGTATGGCTAGCTTATGTGGAGGTTGGGGGGGGGCTAGATGTATTAGTGTAGTGGCTAGCTTGTATTGTACTGTAATGGCTAGCTTGTATTGTAGTGTAGTGGCTAGCTTGTATTGTGTTGTAGTGGCTAGCTTGTATTGTAGTGGCCAGCTTGTATTGTAGTGTAGTGGTTAGCTTGTATTGTAGTGTAGTGGCTAGCTTGTATTTAGTGTAGTGGCTAGCATGTATTGTAGTGTAGTGGCTAGCTTGTATTGTACTGTAATGGCTAGCTTGTATTGTAGTGTAGTGGCTAGCTTGTATTGTAGTGTAGTGGCTAACTTATATTGTATTGTAGTGACTAGCTTGCATTGTATTGTAGTGGCTATCATGTAGTGGTATGTAGTGGCTGTTGTAGTGTAGTGTAGTGGCTAGCTTGTATTGTAGTGGCTAGCTTGTATTGTACAGTAGTGGCTAGCTTGTATTTTAGTGTACTGGCTAGTTTGTAGTGTAGTGTAGTGGCTAGCTGGTATTGTAGTGTACTGGCTAGCTTGTATTGTAGTGTAGTAGCTAGCTTGTAATGTAGTGTAGTAGCTAGCTAGTACTGCATTGTAGTGTAGTAGCTAGCTTATAATTGTAGTTTCCTAGTCTTGTATTGTAATGTTGTGGCTACGTGTATTGTAATAGTTTTGCGGCTAGCTGTATGTATAATGTAGTGACTAGCTTGCATTGTAGTGTAGTGGCTAGTGTGTAGTGTAGTGGTTAGCTTGTAGTGTAGTGTAGTGGCTAGCTTGTATTGTATTGTAGTGGCTAGCTTATATTGTAGTCTAGTGGCTAACTTGTATTGTAGTCTAGTGGCTAGTAAGAGTACAGTGAGCAGCTTGTAGTATTAATGCAGGAGGACATTGTTAGCTCATGGTATTATTGCATTATCTTGCGGTTATCTTGCACTACAGAAGGATAAGTGCAGAGATTAGGCTACAGGATTGATGGATGAAAAGGTGATGAGATAGTAATAATAAAACATGAATAGACTGACTCACTATTCTACTATTAATAAATTATTATTATTAATACTAGTAATAATAGTAATATTGTAGTGTAGCGACTAGCATGTATTGTAGTGTAGCGGCTAGCCTGTATTGTAGTGGCTAGCTTGTAGTGTAGCGACTAGCATGTATTGTAGTGTAGCGGCTAGCCTGTATTGTAGTGGCTAGCTTGTGGTGTAGTGGCTAGCTTGCATTGTATTGTAGGGGCTAGCTTATAGTGTAGTGGCTTGCTTGTATTCTAGTGTAGTGGCTAGCTTGCATTGTAGTGTAGTGGCTAGCTTGTGTTGTAGTGGCTTGCTTGTATTGTAATGTAGTAGCTAGCTTGTATTGTAAGTGGCAGTTGGCTAGCTTTGTATTGAGTGGCTAGCTTTGATTGTAGTATAGTAGGCTAGCTTGTATTGTGTATAATGGTCTTGTATGTGTGATTTGTGCAGCTTGTATTGTGGTGTAGTGGCTAGCTTGTATTGCAGTGTAGTGGTTAGCTTGTATTGTAGTGTAGTGGCTAGCTTGTATTTTGTGTAGTGACTAGCATGTATTGTAGTGTAGTTGCTAGCTTGTATTGTAGTGTAATGGCTAGCTTGTATTGGTAGTGGTAGTGCTATTTGTATTGTATGTAGTGGTTAGCTTGTATTGTAGTGTAGTGGCTAACTATTATTGTATTGTAGTGACTACTTGCATTGTAGTGTAGTGCTATCGTGGTAGTGGTATGTAGTGTAGTGGTAGCTTGGTATGTGTAGTGTATGGCTAGCTTGTATTGTATTGCGCTCTGTATTGTACTGTATGGCTACTTGTATTATACTACTAGGCTAGTTGTATGTAAATGTGTAGCTAGCTTGCATTATAAGCTGTACTGACAGCTTCTAGTGTAGTCGTACCTGGCTACTTGTACTGAGGTAGTGAGGTAGCTGATACTGTATTTAGTGTACTAGCTGCAAGTATTGTATTGTGTAGCTATTAGTATTGACATTAGTAACTAGATACTAGCTTGTACTTATACTCCATTGTATGTAGTGGCTAGTCTGTATTGTATGTAGAGGCTAGATTATATTGTAGTGTAGTGACTAGCTTGCATTGTAGTGTAGTGGCTAGCGTGTAGTGTAGTGATGTGGCTAGCTTGTATTGTAGTGTAGTGGCTAGCTTGTATTTTGTGTAGTGACTAGCATGTATTGTAGTGTAGTTGCTAGCTTGTATTGTAGTGTAATGGCTAGCTTGTATTGTAGTGTAGTGGCTAGCTTGTATTGTAGTGTAGTGGTTAGCTTGTATTGTAGTGTAGTGGCTAGCTTGTATTGTAGTGACTAGCTTGCATTGTAGTGTAGTGGCTATCGTGTAGTGTGTATGTAGTGTAGTGTAAGTGGCTAGCTTGTATATAGTGTAGTGGCTAGCTTGTATTGTAATTGCTAGCTTGTATTGTACTGTAGTGGCTAGCTTGTATTGTAGCGTACTGGCTAGTTTGTAGTGTAGTGTGTGGCTAGCTGTCTGTAGTGTCACTGGCTAGCTTGTAGTGTAGTGTACTGGCTAGCTTGTAGTGTAGTGTATGTGTTAGCTTGTAGTGTAGTGTACTAGCTAGCATGTATTGTATTGTAGTAGCTAGTTAGTATGCATTGTAGTGTAGTAGCTAGCTTGTAGTAGTAGTGTCTAGCTTGTATTGTAGTGGCTAGTCTGTAGTATGATGGCTATTTATATTGTAGTGTAGTGGACAGCTTGCATTGTAGGTTGTATGTGCACGGTAGTGTATGATGTGGCTATCTTGTATTAGGTAGGGGCTAGCTTGTATTGTAGTAGCTACTTGTATGGACTGTAGTGGCTAGCTTATATTGTAGTGTAGTGACAGCTTACATGTGTATATGTGGCTAGCATGTAGGCAGTGATGTGGCTACTCGTAATCGTAGTGTAGTGGTAGCTTGTATTGTAGTGTACTAGCTAGCTTGTATTGGTATGTTAGGCAGTTAGTATTGCATGAGTGTAGGTAGCTAGCTTTGTATGGTATGTCAGCTTGTAGTAGTTGCTAGTCTGTTTGTAGTAGTGGTATATTATTTGTAGTTTAGTGACAAGCTGCATTGTAGGTGTAGTGGCTAGCGTGTAATATAGTGATGTGGACTAGCTTGTTTGTAGTTAGGGGGCCTTAGCTTGTTTGTAGTGACGAGCTTTGTATTGTACTGGTATTGGCTAGCTTATATTGTATGTAGTGCTAGCTAATTGATATATGGCTAGCATGTAGTGTAGTGATGTGGCTAGCTTGTAGTGTAGTGTAGTGGCTAGCTTGTATTGTAGTGTAGTGGCTATCTTGTTTTGTAGTGTAGTGGCTAGCTTGTATTGTACTGTAGTGGCTATCTTGTATTGTAGTGTACTGGCTAGCTTGTAGTGTAGTGTCTAGCTTGTATTGTAGTGGATAGCTTGTAGTGTGTGGCTGGAGCTTGTACTGTATTGTAGTGGCTAGCTTGTATTGTAGTGTAGTAGCTACCTTGTATTGTAGTGTAGTGGCTAGCTTGTGTTGTAGTGGCTTGCTTGTATTGTAATGTAGTATCTAACTTGTCTTGTAGTGTACTGGCTAGCTTGTAGTGTAGTGTCTAGCTTTGTATTGTATGGATAGCTTTGTAGTGAGTGCTAGCGTTACTGTATTGTAGGGGCTAGCTTGTATTGTAGTGTAGTAGCTACTCTTGTATTGTAGTGTAGGTGGCTAGCTTGTGTTGTAGTGTCTTGCTTGTATTGTAATGTAGTATCTAACTTGTCTTGTAGTGTACTGGCTACCTTGTAGTGTAGTGTCTAGCTTGTATTGTAGTGGATAGCTTGTAGTGTAGTGGCTAGCTTGTATTGTATTGTAGTGGCTAGCTTGTATTGTAGTGTACTAGCTAGCATGTATTGTAGTGTAGTAGCTAGCTAGTATTGCATTGTAGTGTAGTAGCTAGCTTGTATTTTATTGTCTAGCTTGTATTGTAATGTTGTCGCTAGCTTGTATTGTAATGTTGTGGTTAGCTTGTATTGTAATGTAGTCACTAGCTTGTATTGTCGTGGCTAGTCTGTATTGTAGTATAGTTGCTAGATTATATTGTAGTGTAGTGACTAGCTTGCATTGTAGTGTAGTGGCTAGCGTGTAATGTAGTGGTTAGCTTGTAGTGTAGTGTAGTGGATAGCTTGTATTGTATTGTAGTGGTTAGCTTGTATTGTACTGTAGTGGCTAGCTTATATTGTAAGTGTAGTGACTAGCTTACATTGTAGTGTAGTAGCTATCATGTAGTGTAGTGATGTGGCTAGCTTGTAGTGTAGTGTAGTGTAGTGGCTAGCTTGTATTGTAGTGTAGTGGCTTGCTTGTATTGTAGTGTAGTGGCTAGCTTGTTTTGTAGTGGCTAGCTTGTATTGTACTGTAGTGGCTATCTTGTATTGTAGTGTACTGGCTAGCTTGTAGTGTATTGTCTAGCTTGTATTGTAGTGTAGGGGATAGCTTATAGTGTAGTGGCTAGCTTGTCTTGTATTGTAGTGGCTAACTTGTGTTGTAGTGGCTTTGCTTGGTTTGTATGTGTATCTAGCTTGTATTGTAGTGCGTGACTAGCTTGTATTGTAGTGGCTAGCTTGTATTGTAGTGGAGTGGCTAGCATGTATTGTAGTGTAGTGGCTAGCTTGTATTGTAGTATAATGGCTAGCTTGTATTATAGTGTATTGGCTAGCTTGTATTGTGGTGTAGTGGCTAGCTTGTATTGTAATGTAGTGGTTAGCTTGTATTGTAGTATGTGGCTAGCTTGTATTTATGTAGTGGCTAGCGTGTAGTATAGGTGGCAAGCTTGTATTGTAGTGTCTAGCTTGTATTGTAATGTTGTGGCTAGATTGTATTGTAATGTTGTGGCCAGCTTGTATTGTAATGTAGTCGCTAGCTTGTATTGTAGTGGCTAGTCTGTATTTGGTTAGTATTTAGTTATGGGTGGTAAGTGTAGTGGT
This sequence comes from Engystomops pustulosus, assembly GCA_019512145.1. Lineage (NCBI taxonomy): Eukaryota > Metazoa > Chordata > Amphibia > Anura > Leptodactylidae > Engystomops > Engystomops pustulosus. The sequence goes on along the minus strand of CM033645.1, from coordinate 203,910,641 downwards.
AGCGTACTTGTATTGTACTGTATGGCTAGCTATATTGTAGTGTAGGTGACTATCTTGTGTGTGTAGTGGCTTGGCGTGTAGTATTGTGTAGTGGCTAGCTTAGTAGTGTAGATTAGTGGCGTACTTGTATTGTAGTGTTCTGCTAGCTTGTATGTTACTGTAGTTGGCTAGTTGTATTGTAAGGTACTGGCTAGCTTTTGTAGTTAGTAGTGGCTAGCTTGTATTGTATGTAGTGGCTACGCTTGTATTGTAGTTGTAGCTGCTGTATTGAATTAGTAGCGCTTGTTATTGTAGTGTCTAGCTTGTATTGTAATGTTGTGGATACTTTATTGTAATGTTTGGCTAGCTTGTATTGTAATGTAGTCGCTAGCTTATTTGTAGTGTAGTGACTATCTTGCATTGCAGTGTAGATGCTAGCATGTAGTGTAGTGGCTAACTTGTAGTGTCAGTGTATTGGCTCGCTGGTATTTGTAGTGGAGTGGCAGCTTATTGGTAGTGGCCCGCTGCATTGTTACTGTTGTGGGCTAGCTTGTATTTGATGTACTAGCTAGCCTTGTATGTATGGCTAGCCTTGTATTTGTAGTGTACGCTAGTCTGGGGGTACAAAAAATTTAGTGTTGTAGCTAGCTTGTATTGGTATCCAGTTGGCTAGTAATAGTACCAGTGAGCAGCTTGTGTAGTCAGCAGGAGGACACGGTTAGCTCATAGTAAATTGCATAAAACCCGTTAAATCCTTGCACTACAGAAGGATAAGATGCAGAAATTAGGATACAGGATTGATGGATGAAAAGGTGATGCAGATAAGTAAATCATAAAACTGAATAAATTACTCACGATTCTACTTTAATAAATTTATTATTATAATACTATTAAATAAAAGTAAAATTGTAAGTGTAGTGCTAGCTTGTTATTAGTTGTAATAAACTAGCTTCTATTGTATTTCTGGCTAGCTTGTATTGGTAGTGGCTTAGCTTGTATGTAGCGACTTAGCACATGTTATTGTAGTGTAATGGCCTTGTGCATGTATTGTATGTTACTGGCTAGCCTGTAGTGTATGGCTAGCCTGTATGTGTAGTTGCTAGCTTGTAGTGTAGTGTAGTGTGCTAGCTTGCTATGTAGTTGTAGCAACTATCTTCTATTGTATTTTACTGGCTAGCTTGTAATTACTAGCTAGCCTGTATTGTAGTGGCTAGCTTGTAGTGTAGAGACTGCATGTATGTAGTGTAGCGGCCTAGCATGTTTGTAGTGTACTGGCTACCTGTTTGAGTGGCGTAGCCTGTAGTGTAACTGGCTTAGCTTGTATTGTAGTGTAGTGGCTAGTTGTATTGTAGTGTACTAGCTAGCTTGTATTGTTGTGTAGTAGCTAGCTTGTATTGTAGTGTAGTGGCTAGCTTGTGTTGTAGTGGCTTGCTTGTATTGTAATGTAGTAGCTAGCTTGTATTGTAGTGCAGTGGCTAGCTTGTATTGTAGTGGCTAGCTTGTATTGTAATGTAGTGGCTAGCATGTATTGTAGTGGTGGGCTAGCTGTATTGTAGTATAATGGCTAGCTTGTATTGTATTGTAGTGGCTAGCTTGTATTGTGTGTAGTGGCTAGCTTGTATTTTAGTGTAGTGGTCTAGCTGTGCATTTAGTATTTGTGGCCTATCTTATATTGTTAGTGGAGTGACTAGCGTTGCATTGTATGAGTGGTTAGCTTGTATTGTAGTGTACTGGCTAAGGGGTGCGGGTTGGTATGTGGTAGTGGCTAGCTTGTATTGTAGTGTAGTGCCTAGCTTGTATTGTTATTGTAGTAGGCTTCTATACTTGTATGTATAGCTACGCTAGTATTGCATTGTATTGTAGTGGCTACTTGTATTGTAATGTCTAGCTGTTTAGTTGTTGTGGCTAGCTTGTTTGTAATGTTGTTGAGCTATCCGTTGTATTGTAAGGTTGTGGCTAGCTTGTATTGTAATGGTTTTGGCTAGCTTGTATTGTAATGTACGTCGTAGCTCTTGTAGTGTAGTGAGCTAGTCCGTCATTGTAGTTTAGTAGTCTAGCTTATATCATTTATGTAGTGACTACATTTGCATTGTAGTGTAGTTTTGGCTATGCTTATATTGTACTGTATGGGCTAAGCTTATATTGTAGTGTAGTGACTAGCTTACATTGTAATGTATGTGGCTAGCATGTTAAGTGTAGTGATGTGGCTACTTGATATGTAGTGGCCTTAGCTTGTTTTGTAATGTTTTTGGCTACGGTGTATTGTAAATTGTCACAGTTTGTATTGGTAGGGCTAGTCTGTATTGTAGTGTATAGCTTAGATTATATTGTATTGTATTGACTAGCTTGCTTGTAGTGTAGTGGCTAATGTAGTGCGCAGTGTAGTGGCTAGCTTTATTGTATGTAGTGGCTAGCCATGTATCAGTAGTGATTGTGGGCCTAGCCTTGTAATTGTATTCTAGCGTTCTAGTCGTGTTTTTTAGTGGCTTGCTTGTATTTAATGTAGTAGGCTAGCTTGTAGTGTGTAGTGCATTGGCTGCTTTTTAATTGTAGTGGCTAGCTTGTTAATTGTGTTAGTGTGCTAGCAATAGTATTTAGTGTGTGGCTAGCTTGCATTGTAGTCATAATGGCTAGCTTTTATTGTATGTGTATGGCCTAGCTTATATTGTGGGTAAGAGTGGTCTAGCTTGTATTGTAGTGTAGTGGTTTAGCTTATTGTAGTGTAGCAGTACTTGGCTTTAGCTGTTGCTGATGTATGATTATTGTGTGAGTGGCTTTGCTTGTATTGCTAGTGTAATTGCTAGCTTGTATTTGTAGTTTAGTGGTGCTTAGCATTGTATTGTAGTGTAGTGGCTAAACCTTATATTGTAGTAAATGACTAGCTTGCATTGTAGTTTAGTGGCTATCATGTATGTAGTTTAGGGCTAAGCTTGTAGTGAGTAGTGAGTGGCTAGCTGGTATTGTAGTGTGCGTTGTCTTGTACTGTAGTGGCTAGTTGTTTGTATGTACTGGCTATTTGTAGTGTAGTCGTGGCTAGCTTATATTGTATTGTACTCTGGCAGCTTGTAGTATAGTGGCTAGCTGTACTTGTAAGTGTAGTGGCTAGCTTGTATTTTATTGTAGTAGCTAGCTTATATTGTAGTGTAGTAGCTAGCTAGTATTGCATTGTATTGTAGTGGCTAGCTGTATTGTAGTGTCTAGGCGTTTATTGTAATGTTGTTGTTTAGCTGTTTGTAATGTTGTGGCTATCTTGTATGGTATGTTGTGGCTAGCTTGTATTGTAATGTGTTTTGCTAGCTTTATTGTATGTAGTCATAGCTTTGTATTGTATGTAGTGACTAGCTTACATTTAATGTAGTGCTAGCCTGTAGGTGTAGTGGTGTTGCTAGCTTGTAGTGTAGTGGCTAGCTGTATTGACTAAATTGTTTTGGCTACTTGTATATTATGTTTCACTAGTTTTGTATTGTAAGTGGCTACGTCTGATCATTAAAGTGTAGTAGCTAGATTATATTGTATGTGTATGTGACTAGCTTGAATGTAGTGAGTGGCTAGCTTGTAGGTGTAAGTGTAGTGGCTAGCTTTGTATTTATGGCTACTTTGTATTGCTATTGTAGTGCTACTTTGTAATTGTATGTAGTGCGAGCTTATAGTGTAGTGTACGTGACTAGCTTACATTATGTAGTGGCTAGCATGTAGGTATGATGTGGCTAGCTTGTAGTTAGTGCCTAGCTTGTATTGTAGTTTTTTGGCTAGCTTATATGGGTAAAACAAACAGGTAGTCACTAAGTTTGTATTTAGTGCTAGTCCGTATGTGTAGTGTAGTAACTAGATTAATATGTATTGTAGTGACTACTCTGCAATTGTAGTGCATAGTGCTAGCTTGTAGCTGGTAGTGTATGTGTCTAGCTTGTATTGTAAGTGGCTAGCTGTATGGTACTGTAGGGCTAGCCTTGCATTGTACTGTAGTGGCATAGCTCTATGATGTAGTGTAGTGACTAGCCTTACAATTGTAGTGTAGTTGGCTAGCATTATGTAGGTGTGATGTGACTAGCTTGTAGGAGTTGTGTAATGGGCTATCTTTTGTAGTGGTAGTGTAGTGGCTAGCTTGTAGTATAGTGTATTACTACCCGGTGTGGTATTGTACTGTAAGTGGCTAGCGTTTTGTAGTATGCTACAAAAAACAATTGTAGTGTAGTGGCTAACTTGTTAGTGTAGTGTCGCTTAGCTTATGTGTAGCTACTGGTTAGGGTGTACACTGCTAGTATTGCTTGTATTGTAGTGGCTAGTCTTGGTATTGTCGTTGGCTATCCCCTTGTATTGTAATGTTGTGGCGCTTATCTTGGGTTTTAATTGTTCGTGGGCTAGCTTGCATGTAATTTTGGCTAGCTTGCATTTTAATGTTTTGGGCTACTGTTGTAATTGTAAGTGTCACTATCTTGTATTGTATTGGCTAGTCTGTATTGTAGTGTGTAGCTAGCTTATATTATATTGTGTGATCAGCTTGGCATTTGTCGTGTATGTGCTTGTAGTTTAGTGTAGTGTAAGTGGGCTAGCTTGTATCTGTAGTGGCATGCTTGTATTAAGTACTGTATGGCCTATCTTGTATGTACTGTAGTGCTATCTTTATTGTTGTTGCTAGCTTATTGAGTAGTGACTACTACATATGTAGTGTCGTGCTAACATGTATAGTGATTGGGCTAGCTTGTAGTGGATTGTAGTGGCTAGTCGGTGTTATGTAAGTGTTTTGGCTTAGCTTTGTATATGTAATGTCGTCACTACTTGTTGTATGGGCTAGTCTGTATTGTTGTAGTAGCTACTTATATGTATGTAGCTGACTACTTGCATTGTAGTGTAGTGGCTCTTGTAGTGTAGTGTAGTGGATGCTTGTATTGTTGGCTAGCTTGTATGTCCTGTGTTGGCTAGCTTGTATTGTACTGTAGTGGTTAGCTATATACTGTAGTGTAGTGCTAGCTTACACTTGTATTAGTGGCTAGCATGTAAGTGTAGTGGATGTGGCTAGCGTGTAGTGTCGTGTATTGGCTAGCTTGTAGTGTAGTGTAGTGGCTACTTGTATTGTAGTTGTACGCTCAGCTTTGTAGTAGTACTGGCTTACTATTTTACCGTCATTGGCTAGCTTGAATTGTATTGTACTGTCTAGCTTGTATTGTAGTGGCTAGCGTGTATTGTATTTAGTAGCTACGCTTGTATTGTTGTAGGAGCATATTGCAGTATTGGCATGTATATTGATGCTACTATTGTCATGTGTGGCTAGCTGTAATTGTAGTTGTGGCTAGCTTGTATTGTAATTGTTTGGCTATCTTGTTTGAATGTTGTGTAATTGGTTTGTGTTGTTTCTAGCCCCCTTGTATTTTATGGCTAGTATGTTACAAAGTTGGGCTAGCTTGTAATTTTAAATTTTGTGGCTAGCTTGATTGTAATGTAGTCCCTAGCTGTATTGATTGGCTAGTCCTGGTATTGTAGATGTAGTACTAGCCTATATTTTATTGTAGTGACTCAGCTGCATTGTCGTGTAGTGGGCTAGCTTGTATTGTAGTGGCTAGCTTGTATTGAACTGTAGTGGCTATCTTGTATTGTACTGTAGTGGCTAGCTTATATTGTAGTGTAGTGACTAGCATGTAGAGTAGTGATGTGGCTAGCTTGTAGTGTAGTGTAGTGGCTAGCGTGTATTGTAATGTTTTGGCTAGCTTGTATTGTCATTTCCGGTCACTAGCTTGTATTGTAGTGGCTATTCGTAATTGTAGTGTAGTAGCTAGACTTATATTGTATTGCATTGTAGTGTAGTGGCTAGCTGTAGTGTGTAGTGTAGTGGCTAGCTGTATTGTGTGGTCTACTTGTGATTGTCCTTGTAGTGGCTCAGCTGTTATTGTACTGTAGTGGTAGCTTTATATTGTTATGATAGTGACTACTTAGCATTGTGCTAGTGGCTACCCTCTCTTGCTAGTGCTAGTGTGCTAGCTTGTGGAGTGTGTGGTTTGGGCTAGCTTGTAGTGTAGTGGCTGCTTGTATGTGTAGTGTACTGGCTAGCTTGTAGTGAGTGCCTATTTGTGCTGTATTGTTGCTGTATTGATTGTACTGTTTAAGCTTGTATTGTTGGGTAGACTGGTCTTAGTTTTATGTAGTGTTAGCTTGTATTGTAGTGTAGTAGCTAGCTTTTAATTGTATGTGTAGTTGTATTGTACTGTAGGTAGCCTATTTGTATTGTAGTGTCTAGCTTGTATTGTAGTGTACTGGCTAGCTTGTAGTGTAGTGGCTAGCTTATATTGTACTGTATTGGCTAGCTTGTATTGTATTGTACTGTCTAGCTTGTATTGTAGTGGTTGCTTGTATTGTAGTGTAGTAGCTAGCTTGTATTGTAGTGTAGTAGCTAGATTTATTGGTATGTATTGCTAGCGGCTAGCCTTGTATTGTAGTGTCTAGCTTGTTGTTGTTATCTTTTGGCTAGATTGTATTGTAATGTGTTGGCTAGCGACATTTTATTGTAGTCACTACTCCCTCATTACCTTGTAGGTGGAAGTCTCCATGTAGTGTGTTAGGTAGCTTAGCTTGTATTATTAGTGTAGTGGCTAGCTTTTTTTTTGTAGTTATGTTGGGTCTACTTATTATATGTAGTTGGTGGTAGTGTCTAGCTTTGTGTCATTGTAGTGTGTGGCTTGCGTATGTAGTTGTAGTGGCTAGCTGCTAGTTGTAGATGTAGTGTGCTAGCTTGTATTGTTAGTGGACTGGCTTGTTGTATTGTACTGTATGGCTACTTATTTTATGTTGTCTAGCTAGCTGTGTAGTGTAGTGGGTGGCCTAGCTTGTATGTAGTGTATGGCTACTGATTTATTGCTGCTTATGTAGCTAGTGTTGTCTTGTAATTGAATGTGTGGCTAGCTTTAATTGTAGTTGTGCTGCTTTTAGTAGATTTCACAATTTATTGTAATGTAAAATAACAACAGGCCACAATAAATCTAATATTTCTACTTATTCTAGTTCAAAAAACATTTTATTCAAACTACAATTAAAATACGTAGCTACAGTGGCTTTAAAATGGTGTTCTGTATATGCCACTTCCTAGCTACACTACATACATACATACGCAGGTCTCATGTATGTTGTATTCAACGATTGCACGCTACCTCATATATGTAGTTGTAGTGGCTAACAGACACCATTATTTTTAAGCACATTTAGCTACTTTTTACTTTTAAGTTTTGAATAAAATAGTTTTTTAACTAGAATAATAGAACTATTTAGTTTCATTACTTTAAGGAGGGGTTTTGGTATACTTACCTTCTGGCCCGCCACAGAAGGAGAGGCGATCGCTATATCAACACACCTCATGCACATTGACAAAATTCCCTGACGAAGAAGGCAACAGCCTTCAGAAATGCGTAGGAAGAAGTTTGTCTTCTGACTTACCGTATCGGGTTAACGTCACCACACGGATTGCAATCAAACTGTGTATGAGCAGTAGCCACCAGCCGGGGCCTCTACTCCTGTGCGAATTAAGTCGATCTCCAAGTCTAAGAACATTTAGGTTGGATTACCTGTAAACCCCCTGGACAACCACAACCGTGGACCATACCCATCTCCGATTCCAGCACGGAAAGAGGACATACCACCTGGACCAGGAGTCCTGTTTCCACATCACAGGTTATCCATTTTAATTCAGTAGTGTAGTAGCTAGCTAGTATTGCATTGTATTGTAGTGGCTAGCTTGTATTGTAGTGTCTAGCTTGTATTGTAATGTTGTTGTTAGCTTGTATTGTAATGTTGTGGCTATCTTGTATGTAAGGTTGTGGCTAGCTTGTATTGTAATGTTTTGGCTAGCTTGTATTGTAATGTAGTCAGTAGCTTGTATTGTAGTGTAGTGACTAGCTTACATTGTAATGTAGTGGCTAGCATGTAGTGTAGTGATGTGGCTAGCTTGTAGTGTAGTGGCTAGCTTGTATTGTAATGTTTTGGCTAGCTGTTATTTTTAGTCAACTAGTTGTATTGTAGTGGCTAGTCTGTATAAATGTGTAGTAGCTATCTATTTTTATGGTAGTACTAGTGGAATGTAGTGTAGTGGCAGCTTGTAGTGTGTGTATGCTAGCTTGTATTGTAGTGGCTAGCTTGTATTGTCTTGTAGTGCTAGCTTGTATGGTAATGTAGTGGCGAAGCTTATATTGTAGTGTATGATACTTACATTGAATGTAGTGGCTAGCATTAGTGGTAGTGATGTGCTAGCTTGTAGTGTAATTGGCTAGCTTGTCTTGTAAGTTTTTGGCTAGCTTGTATTGGAAAGTAGTCACTAGTTGTCTTGTATGGCTAGTCTTAATGTATGTAGTACTAATTATATTGTATTGTAAGTGACTACTAGCATTGTAGTGTAGTGGCTAGCTTGTAGTGTAAGTGTAGTGGCTAGCTTTGTATTGTATGGCTACTTGTATTGTAGCTGTAGGTGGTTGGGCTAGCTTGCATTGGTCTGTAGTGGCTCCTATATTGTATGTAGTGACTAGCTTACAATTGTAGTGTAGTGGCTACATGTAGTGTAGTGTGTGACTATCTTGTAGTGTTGTGTAGTGGCTAGCTGGTATGTAGTGTAGTGGCTAGTTGTATTGTACTGTAGTTACTACCACTTGTATTTGTACTGTATTTTGCTACTTATCATTGTAGTGGTAGTTAGGCCTAGCTTGTAGTGGAGTGGCTATACTTGTCCGTATGTAGTAGCTAAGCTGTATTGTAGGGTAATAACTCCTGTCGTTTGCCTTGTATTGTATGCCAGCTTGTAATGCCTGGCAGCCTGTATTGTACGTTTGTGGCTAGCTTGTATTTTAATGTTTGGCTAGCTTGCTTGTAGTTGTGGCTAGCTTGCATTTTTTAATGTTTTGGCTAGCTACTTTGTATTGTATGTAGTCACTAGCTTGTATATGTTTGGCTAGTCCGTATTGTAGTGTAGTAGCTAGCTTATCTTATACTGGTATGACCAGCTTGCATTGTCGTGTAGTGGCTTAGCTTGATAGTGTAGTGTATGGCTACTTGTATTATAGTGGCTAGCTTGTATTAAACTGCTAAGCTGGGGCTACCTTGTATTGTACTTTAGTCTATCTTGTATGACCTGTAGTGGGCTAGCTTATATTTAGTGCTAGTGACTAGCTTATACATTGTAGTGTAGTGGCATCTGTAGATTCGTGATGTGGCTAGCTTGTAGTGTAGTGTAGTGGCTAGCGTGTATTGTAATGTTTTGGCTAGCTTGTATTGTAATGTCGTCACTAGCTTGTATTGTAGTGGCTAGTCTGTATTGTAGTGTAGTAGCTAGCTTATATTGTATTGTAGACTAGTTCCTTGATAGTGTATTGGCTAGCTTGTAGTAATGTAATGAGGATAGCTATGTATTAGTCGTGCAACTTGTATGATGTCCTGTAGTGCTAGCTTGTTATTGTATGTAGTGATTTAGCTTATATTGTAGTATAAGCTACCTATCCGCTTACATTGTAGAGGGTCTGGCCAGCATGTATACTAGTAATGTGAGCTAGCGTGTAGTGTCGTGTATTGGACTAGCTTGTAGTGTATGTCGCGGCTAGCTTGTATGGTAGTATCCTGGCTAGCTTTGTTAGTATACTAGCTAGCTTATATTGTACTGTATTGGACCAGCTGAATTGTATTATACTGTCTAGCTTGTATTGTGTGGCTAGCTAATATTATAATGTAGTGTGCTTGTATTAGAAGGGTAGCGCTAGCTCGTATGCATTGTATTGTAGTGGCTAGCTTGTATTGCAGTGGCACTTTTACTGATAATAGTTTGGACTAGCTGTATTGTAAACGTTGGCAAACTTATATTGTATGGTTGTGGGCTAGCTTGTACTTTTAATAATGTGGCGAGCCGCTATTGTAATGTTGTTTCTGAGTGTACTTTAATATTTGGCTAGCGTGTTTGTAATGTAGTCACTAGCTTGTATGTATAGGCTAATCGGTAATTGTAGTGTAGTAGCTAGCTTAATATTGTATGTAGTAACAAGCTTTTTGCAATGTCGTGTAGTGCTAGCTTGTATTGTAGGGCGAGCTTGTATTGAACTGGAGTGCTATCTTGTATTGTTACTGTCATCGCCAGCTTATATTGTAGTGTAAGTAACTAACAAGTAAGAGTAGAGATTAGCTAGCTTGTAAGTGTATTTAGTGGCTAGCGTTACTGTAATGTTTTGAGGCTAGCTGTATTGTATGTCGTCACTATCTCTTGTATTGAAGTGCTATTCTGTATGTAGTGTAAGTAGCTAGCTTTATATTGATCTAGCTTGTAGTGTAGTGACTATGCTCGTACTGGTAGTGTAATAGACTAGACTTGTATTGTATGGGTAGCTGTATTTATCCTGTAGTAGCTAGCTTGTATTGTACTGTAGCGGTTAGCTTATATTGTATGCTAGTGACTAGCTTTACATTGTAGTACCGTGGCTACATATACAAAAAAGCTAATGTGGCTACTTGTAATCACGACGTATTGACTAGCTTTGAAGTATTAGCTGTCAGCATGTTTGCATTGTACCGCGAGCTTGTAATGTAAGTAAGCTAGCTATAGTATACTGATATTGGACTAGCAATCGTAATTGTATTGCACTTTCCAACATTGTTATAAGATATTGGATTACTTATTGTAGAGTAGTCGCTAGGGCCTTTATCTGAGTAGTATCATCAGCTAGATTGTATTGTATGTCCGTAGTGAGCTATCCTGTATGGTAATATCTCGCTTAAATAGTCAGATGTACTTGGGCTACTGTGCTCGTCAGTGGCTAGCTTATATTGTACGTATTAACTATGCTAATATTATTTAGCACTGTCCTAACCTTGTATTGTAGGTTCGCTTGTATTGTCAGTTAGTTAGCTAGCTTATCGTATACAGTACCAATTATATCATAGTAACTTTTAGTGGCTAGCTTCGTATAGTATGTCCTAGCTTGGTTGTTATATTACGACTAAATTGTATTTGTAATGTTTTGAGCTGCTTCATATTATAATATAGTCCCCCTAACCTAGAAGGTAGTGAAATCTCCATTGTAAATTTAGTAACATCTTGAATTATAGTAGTAAGTGGCTAGCTTATTTATAATATAAGTGACTAACCTTATACTCATAGTGTAGATGTCTAGCTTAGCATAGCTGAGGATAATTTACTAGCTTGCATGTATGGAATAAAGATACTAGCTTGAGTAATGTCATAAGTAAGACCCAACTCACTAATTTTAATATACTGGCTCGCTTGTATTTTACTAGCAGTGGCTAACGTTAAATGAAATGTTATCTAGCTAACTTATAATGAAATGTCTACTTGTATTGAACGTGTAGCTGGCTAGCTGTATTGTAATCATAATAAAACCAGCCTTGTATTGTACTATAGTGGCCTACTTCGTAAGGTAATGTTGTGCCAACGTTATTGAAGTGCTGATGGAGCTAGCTTGTAATGTAATATAAAAAAACAAAGTAACAAATAAATCTAAATATTTCTCAACTAACACCAATTAAAAAAAACTAGTATAAATATTTTATCCAAAACATAAAAATTAAAATAGATAGCCAAATGTCTTTAAAATAAGGTAGTTTCTGTACAGCCACTACACTACAATATATAAGCTGTCTCATGTATGTTGTATTCACAGGGCATCAATGTGTCCAAAATGATGCCCCTTGATCAAACATACATGCTACCAGCTTATATATGTAGTGTAGTGGCTATGCAGAACCCATTATTTTTTAAAGCACATTTTAGCTACTATTTTATTTTAAGTTTTTGAATAAAATAGTTTTTTTAACAAGAAAAGTACGAAATATTTAGTTTCATTACTTTTCAGGAAGGGATTTTGGTATACTTACTTAGACGCGATCGCTATATAAACACACCTCATGCACATGAAAAAATTCCTGACGAAGAAGGCCAATCAGCCTTCGAATGCGTAGGAAAAGTTTGTCTTCTGGACTTAACCACCGTATCGTGTACGTCCCCCACTTAGTGCAATCAGAACGTTTTGGGAAGCAGTAGCCACCAGCCGTGCTCTACTCCTGTGCGAATTAAGCGATCCCCAATTCCTAAAACTTTAGGTTGGATTACCTGTGAAACCCTCCTGACAACCACAACCGTGGACCATACCACATCTCCGGATTCCAGCACGGAAAGGGACTATTCCAATCCAACCTTGGACCAGGAAGTCCCGGTTTCCACCATCACCCATGTCTCCATTTAATTCATTAACGAATTACCGTCCCAGACTCCACATCTCACATCCATCATATGCTTCATTTTCGTATACA
>CM033645.1:203854808-203898208 GCA_019512145.1 Engystomops pustulosus | reverse complement strand
TATTTTTGTGTGGCTACGTGTTTGTATGTTGTGCTTCCTTGTCTTTTATTTTGGCTACTTTTATGATGTCTGCAATACTGGTTTTAGGCTATCACGGTGTCTGTGTGTGTCTGCTTTATGGTTGTTGTCTAGCTTGCCCTTGATTGGCGGTAATGGCTACTGGGTTGTAGTGGAACTGTGGGATGCGCGAACCTGGCTATTGTACTGGCTGCTTGATGTAGTGTATCTCTGCGTTAAGTTATGTGCTTGCTGGTATGGTTGTGTGGCTACGTGATATGTTGTTTGGCCTGCTTGTATTGTACGGTCGTCCTCGCTTTGTATTGTAGTGGCTATCTGTATCTTTGTGTATACTGCGTATAATTGTTTGGCATTGTGTGTATGCTGCTTTAGTGTATGGATTGTGGCTGCTTGTTATTGTGTGGATCGGGTTTGTCCTGTGTGGTAGCTTGTATTTGTCGTAAGGGTTAGTCGTATATAGTGTGTAGTGACTAGCTTACCTTTTAGTAGTGTGCTAGGCAATTATGTAGTGATGTTGGCTAGCTGGTAGTTGGTTGTAAGTGCTAGTTTGTGTGTAGTGGCTAGCTGTATGTCGTGTACTGGCTAGCTTGTAGTGTAGTGGCTAGCTTGAATTGTGCTGTCGTTGGCTAGCTTGTATTGTATTGTACTGTCTAGCCTTTGTATTGTATGGTTAAGCTCTTGTATTTAGTTGTTATGCTTGATATTGTGGTAGTAGCTAGATGTTGTATTTGTAGGTAGCTATGTATTTAGTGTCTCCTTGTATTGTGCTTTATGAGATGGTAGCTTGTAGTGTAAGTGGCCTAGCTTATATTGTACTGTATTGGCTAGCTTGTTTTTATTGTACTGTCTTAGCTTGTATTTTAGTGGTTAGCTGGTATTGTAGTGTAGTGCTAGCTTTATTGTAGTAGTAGCAGATTGTATTGTAGTGTATTGTAGTGGCTAGCTTGTATTGTAGTGTCTAGCTTGTGTTGTTATGTTTTGGCTAGATTGTATTGTAATGTTGTGGCTAGCTTGTATTGTAATGTAGTCACTAGCTTGTATTGTAGTGGATAGTCTCCATTGTAGTGTAGTAGCTAGCTTGTATTGTAGTGTAGTGGCTAGCTTGTTTTGTAGTGTAGTGGCTATTATATTGTGAGTGTAGTGTCTAGCTTGATTGTATGTATTGGCTTGCATGTATTGTGTGTAGTGGCTAGCTTGTTTAGCAGTGTGGCTAGCTTGTATGTAAGTGTACTGGCTTGGCGTTGTATTGTAGCTGTGTTGGGCTAGCTTGTTTGTAGTGGTTCTAGCTAGCTTGTAGTGTTGGCTAGCTTGGTATTGTAGTGTAGTGCTAGCTTTTATTGTATTTTAGTAGCTTAGCTGCTTGTATTGTTTGTAGTGCTCGCTTGTTTTTAATGTTTGGTGGCTAGCTTTTATTGTATGTTGTTTGTGCTAGCTTGGTCTTGTAATGTAATAAAACAAGTAACAAGTAAATCTAAATATTTCTCTTATTCTAGTTAAAAACTCTTATTTTTATTCAAACTTAAAATTAAATAGTAGCTAAAAGTGCTTTAAAAATAATGGTGTTCTGTATATGCCACTACAACTACTATATAAGCTGGTTCTCATGTATGTTTGTATCAAAGGGCCTCATAATATGTAGTTTGTAGTGGCTATACAGAACACCATTATTTTTAAGCACATTTTAGCTACTATTTTATTTTAAGTTTTGAATAAATAGTTTTTTTAACTAAAATAGTAAATATTTAGTTTTCATTACTTTTAGGAGGGTTTTGGTATACTTACTTAAGACAGCCGATCGCTATATAAACCACCCATGCACATTGACAAAAATTCCCTGACAGAAGGCAGCAGCCTTCGAATGCGTAGAAAGAGTTTGTCTTTCTGGACTTACCGTATCGGGTGACGTCACCACACGATTGCAATCAGAACTGTGTATGGGACAGTAGCCCCCAGCCGGGGCTCACTACTCCATGTGCGAATTAACGATCCCCAAGTCTAAGAACATTTAGGTTGGTTACCTGTGAAAACCCTCCTGGACAACCACAACCGTGGACCATACCACATCTCCGGATTCCAGCACGAAAGGGACTATATCCACCTTGGACCAGGAGGTCCGGTTTCCACCATCACCAGGTATCCATTTTAATTCAGTAGTGTAGTAGCTAGCTAGTATTGCATTGTATTGTAGTGGCTAGCTTGTATTGTAGTGTCTAGCTTGTATTGTAATGTTGTTGTTAGCTTGTATTGTAATGTTGTGGCTATCTTGTATGGTAATGTTGTGGCTAGCTTGTATTGTAATGTTTTGGCTAGCTTGTATTGTAATGTAGTCAGTAGCTTGTATTGTAGTGTAGTGACTAGCTTACATTGTAATGTAGTGGCTAGCATGTAGTGTAGTGATGTGGCTAGCTTGTAGTGTGTGGCTAGCTTGTATTGTAATGTTTTGGCTACTTGTATATTAATGTAGTCACTAGTTTGTATTGTATGGCTAGTCTGTATTAAAGTGTAGTAGCTAGATTATATTGTATTGTAGTGACTAGCTTGAATTGTAGTGTAGTGCTAGCTTGTAGTGTAGTGTAGTGGCTAGCTTTGTATTGTATGGCTAGCTTGTATTGTATTGTAGTGGCTAGCTTGTATTGTAATGTAGTCGAAGCTTATTTGTAGTGTAGTGACTAGCTTACATTGTAATGTAGTGGCTAGCTGTAGTGTAGTGATGTGGCTAGCTTGTAGTGTTGTCTAGCTTGTATTGTAATGTTTTGGCTAGCTTGTATTGTAATGTAGTCACTAGTTTGTATTGTAGTGGCTAGTCTGTATTGTAGTGTGTAGTAGCTAGATTATATTATTGTAGTGACTAGCTTGCATTGTATGTAGTGGCTAGCTTGTAGTGTAGTGTAGTGGCTAGCTTGTATTGTAGTGGCTAGCTTGTATTGTACTGTTATGGCTAGCTTGCATTGTACTGTAGTGGCTAGCTTATATTGTAGTGTAGTGACTAGCTTACATTGTAGTGTAGTGGCTAGCATGTAGTGATGTGACTAGCTTGTAGGGTTGTGTAGTGGCTAGCTTGTAGTGTAGTGTAGTGGCTAGCTTGTATTGTAGTGTAGTTACTACCTTGTATTTGTACTGTAGTGGCTAGCTTGTATTTTAGTGTAGTGGCTAGCTTGTAGTGTAGTGGCTAGCTTGTATTGTAGTGTAGTAGCTAGCTTGTATTGTAGGGTAGTAACTAGCTAGTATTGCATTGTATTGTAGGGTGCTAGCTTTATTGCATTGCTATGCTGTATTGTATGT
Organism: Engystomops pustulosus; assembly: GCA_019512145.1. Lineage (NCBI taxonomy): Eukaryota > Metazoa > Chordata > Amphibia > Anura > Leptodactylidae > Engystomops > Engystomops pustulosus. The sequence goes on along the minus strand of CM033645.1, from coordinate 203,894,908 downwards.
TGTGCTAGTTTTATTTAATGTTGTGGCTAGCTTGCATTGTAATTTGTGCTAGCTTGCATTTTAATGTTTTGGCTAGCTTTATTGTAATGTAGTCACTAGCTTGTATTGTATTGGCTAGTCTGTATTGTAGTGTAGTAGCTAGCTTATATTATATTGTAGTGACTAGCTTGCATTGTCGTGTAGTGGCTAGCTGTAGTGTAGTGTAGTGGCTAGCTTGTATTGTAGTGGCTAGCTTGTATTGAACTGTAGTGGCTATCTTGTATTGTACTGTAGTGGCTATCTTGTATTGTACTGTAGTGGCTAGCTTATATTGTAGTGTAGTGACTAGCTTACATTGTAGTGTAGTGGCTAGCTGTAGAGTAGTGATGTGGCTAGCTTGTAGTGTATGTAGTGGCTAGCGTTTTGTAATGTTTGGCTAGCTTGTATTGTAATGTTCGTCACTAGCTTGTATTGTAGTGGCTAGTCTGTATTGTGTGTAGTAGCTAGCTTATATTGTATTGTAGTGACTAGCTTGCATTGTAGTGTAGTGGCTAGCTTGTAGTGTAGTGTAGTGGATAGCTTGTATTGTAGTGGCTAGCTTGTATTGTCCTGTAGTGGCTAGCTTGTATTGTACTGTAGTGGTTAGCTATATTGTAGTGTAGTGACTAGCTTACATTGTATGTAGTGGCTAGCATGTAGTGTAGTGATGTGGCTAGCGTGTAGTTGTCGTGTATTGGCTAGCTTGTAGTGTAGTGTAGTGGCTAGCTTGTATTGTAGTGTACGGCTGCTGTAGTTGTACTGGCTAGCTTATATGTACTGTATTGGCTAGCTTGAATTGTATTGTACTGTCTAGCTTGTATTGTAGTGGCTAGCTGTGTATTGTATTGTAGTAGCTAGCTTTTGTAGGGTAGTAGCTAGCTAGTAATTGCATTGTATTGTAGTGGCTAGCTTGTATTGCAGTGGCTAGCTTGTATTGTAATGTTGTGGCTCAGCTTGTATTGTATGTTTTGGCTAGCTTGTATTGTATTGTTGCTAGCTGTATTTTAATGTTGTGGCTAGCTTGTATTGTAATGTTGTGGCTAGATTGTATTTTAATATTTTGGCTAGCTGTATTGTTGTAGTCACTAGCTTGTATTGTATTGGCTAGTCTGTATTGTAGTGTAGTAGCTAGCTTATATTGTATTGTAGTGACTGCTTGCATTGTCGTGTAGTGGCTAGCTGTATGTGTAGTGGCTAGCTTGTATTGAACTGTAGTGGCTATCTTGTATTGTACTGTAGTGCTAGCTTATTGTAGTGTAGTGCTACATGTAGAGTAGTGATGGGGCTAGCTTGTAGTGTAGTGTATGGCTAGCGTGTATTGTATGTTTTTGGCTAGCTTGTATTGTAATGTCGTCACTAGCTTGTATTGTAGTGGCTATTCTGTATTTAGTGTAGTAGCTAGCTTATATTGTATTGCATTGTAGTGTAGTGGCTACTTGTAGTGTAGTGTAGTGGCTAGCTTGTATTGTAGTGGCTAGCTTGTATTGTCCTGTAGTGGCTAGCTTGTATTGTACTGTAGTGGTTAGCTTATATTGTAGTGTAGTGACTAGCTTACATTGTAGTGTAGTGGCTAGCATGTAGTTGTGATGTGGCTAGCTTGTAGTGTGGTGTATTGGCTAGCTTGTAGTGTAGTGGCTAGCTTGTATTGTAGTGTACTGGCTAGCTTGTAGTGTAGTGGCTGCTTATATTGTGCTGTATTGCTAGCTTGTATTGTATTGTACTGTCTAGCTTGTATTGTAGTGGTTAGCTTGTATTGTAGTGTAGAGCTAGCTTGATTGTAGTGTAGTAGCTATTGTTTGTATTGTATGTGTATGTACTGTATTGTATGCAGCTTGTATTGTAGTGTACTGGCTAGCTTGTAGTGTAGTGGCTAGCTTAATTTGTACTGTATTGGCTAGCTTGTATTGTATTGTACTGTCTAGCTTGTATTGTGGTGGTTAGCTTGTATTGTAGTGTAGTAGCTACTGTATTGTAGTGTAGTAGCTAGATTGTATTGTAGTGTATTGTAGTGGCTAGCTTGTATTGTAGTGTCTAGCTTGTGTTGTTATGTTTTGGCTAGATTGTATGTATGTTTGTGGGCTATCTGTATTGTAATGTAGTCACTAGCTTGTATTGTAGTGGATAGTCTCCATTGTAGTGTAGTAGCTAGTTGTATTGTAGTGGTATGGCTAGCTTGTTTTGTAGTGTAGTGGCTAGCTTATATTGTAGTGAGTGTCTAGCTTGCATTGTAGTGTAGTGCCTTGCATGTAGTGTAGTGTAGTGGCTAGTTGTAGTGTAGAGTAGTGGCTAGCTTGTATTGTAGTGTACTGGCTTGCTTGTATTGTACTGTATGCTAGCTTGTATTGTAGTGTTCTAGCTAGCTTGTAGTGTAGTGGCTAGCTTGTATTGTAGTGTAGTGGCTAGCTTGTATTGTAGTGTAGTATAGCGTTGTATTGTATTGTAGTGTCTAGCTTTTATTGTAATGTTGTGGCTAGCTTTTATTGTAGTGTTGTGGCTAGCTTGTATTGTAATGAAATAAAACAGTACAAGTAATTCTAAATATTTTCTACTTATTCTAGTTAAAAAACTATTTTATTCAAAACTTAAAATTAAAATAGTAGCTAAAATGTGCTTTAAAAATAATGGTGTTCTGTATAGCCACTACAACTACATATATAAGCTGGTCTCATGTATGTTGTATTCAAAGGGCATCATGTGTCCAAAATGATGCCCTTTGAATACAACATACATGAGACCAGCTTATATATGTAGTTGTAGTGGCTATACAGAACACCATTATTTTTAAAGCACATTTTAGCTACTATTTTAATTTTAAGTTTTGAATAAAATAGTTTTTTAACTAGAATAAGTAGAAATATTAGTTTCATTACTTTAGGAGGGTTTTGGTATACTTACTTAGACGGCGATCGCTATATAACACACCTCATGCACATTGACAAAATTCCCTGACGAAGAAGGCAGCAGCCTTCGAAATGCGTAGGAAGAAGTTTGTCTTTCTGGACTTACCGTATCGGGTTGACGTCACCACACGGATTGCAATCAGAACTGTGTATGGAGCAGTAGCCACCAGCCGGGGCTCTACTCCATGTGCGAATTAAGCGTCCCCAAGTCTAAGAACATTTAGGTTGGATTACTGTGAAAACCCTCCTGGACAACCACAACCGTGGACCATCACCACTCTCCGGATTCCAGCACGGAAAGGGACTAATCCACCTTGGACCAGGAGGTCGCGTTCCCACCATCACCAGGTATCCATTTTAATTCAGTAGCGATTACTGTCCAGACTCCAAGATATCACATCCATCATTGGCCATTTCGTATACAATATACATGTTATGAGGTTTGTATGGTGATATAGAGGATATTGTTTACTTGTTAGATTGTTTGCGCCAGGTACATTTTGTTTTATTTTGGTTTTAGTAGCTCCTAGTTGGATCTATATTCAAGTTGGTGCAGTCACCACCTTTGTTACCAGCGACATCAGCCTATATCCAGTGTTGCACTGACTCATCCTTGTATTTGGATGTATGTAGTCACTAGCTTGTATTGTAGTGGCTAGTCTGTATTGTAGTGTAGTAGCTAGCTTATATTGTAGTGTAGTGGCTAGCTTGTATTGTAGTGTAGTGGCTAGCTTGTATTGTGTTAGTGACTAGCTTGCATTGTAGTGTATGGCTAGCGTGTGTGTAGTGTAGTGGCTAGCTTGTATTGTGTGTATGGCTAGCTTGTATGTAGTGGCTAGCTTGTATTGTAATGTAATTTGGCTAGCTTGTATTGTAGTGTACTAGCTAGCTTGTAGTGTAGTGGCTAGCTTCTATTGTAGTGTACTGCTAGTCTGTAGGTAATATAGTACTAGCTTGTATTGTAGTCTAGTGGCTAGTAGAGTACGGTGAGCAGCTTGTAGTTACTGCAGAGGACACTGTTAGCTCATTGTATGTTTGCATGAACAAGCGGTTATCTTGCACGACAAAGGATAAGACTACAGTATTAGGCTACAGGATTGATGGATGAAAGGTGATGAGATAGTAATAATAAAACATGAATAGAATGACTCACTATTCTACTATTAATAAATAATTATTATGAAACTAGTAGTAATAGTAATATTCGTACTTATTAATACATAAGTACAGTGGCTACTTCCAGTTTTAGTAGATAAGAACAACAAAGAAATACAGAATAATGAATCAGAGTGTTATTAATGAGTAATCTTGCAGCATTAGCATGAGTACAGATCATCTGCAGTAATTACTTAATGGGCAGAGTGACAGATTGCAGAATTAGGGGATCATCGTATTGGCTGGCTTGTATTAGTAGATAGATGAATACAGTGGTTAGCTTCTAGTATAAATTGGTTGAGTACAGTGGCCAGTTTGAGTATTAATGGAGAAATTCAGTGGTTAGCTTGTAGTAAATGAATAAATATAATGGATCTTCAAGGTATAATAGATGCATAGAGTTCAGGTTCCACTTGCAATATTTATGGACGAGAGGGGCAGTAATCTTGCAATAGTTACTGAGTACAGTAATGAGCTTGCAGGATTAATAGATAGTACAGTATTAGCTTGCTGTAGTAATGGGTGGATACATTGGTTAGCGAGATAGTTTAAGTATGGTTCAGTTAGCTTGCAGAACTTTAGAATGACTATAGTGACTAGCTTGCAGTATTTCTGGTGAGTATGGTGACTAGCTTTCATATAAATGATTAAATATAGTGACTAGCGTCCAGTATTTAAGACTGGTATAGAGACTAGCTTGCAGTATTTCTGGTTGAGTAGGGTGAACCAGCTTACAGTACTTTAGACTGATTATGATGACTGACAAGCAGGTGTTCAGAATGAGTGTGACTAGCTTGCAGTATTTCCAGTTGAGAATGGTGACTATTTTGCAGTATTTCAGATTAAGTAGGTGAGTAGCTTGCATTTTTTCTGTTGAAGCATGGTGACTACTTGCAGGATTTAGAATGTAATGGTAACTATCTGTAGTTTTTCTGGTTGAGTATGGTAACTAGCCTGCAGGATTTTAGATTGAGTATAGTGACTAGCTTGTAGTATTTTAGATTAGTAGGGTGAATAGCTTGCAGTATTTTAGATTGAGTATGGTGACTAGCTTGCAGTATTTTAGATTGAGTATGGTGAATGCTTGCAGTATTTTAGATTGAGTATGGTGACTAGCTTGCAGTATTTTGGAAAGAGGATGGTTACTATCTTGCAGTATTTAACACTGACTACAGTGACGTCTTGTCTTTAATTTCAGAATGAAGTAGTGACTATCTTGCAGTACTTTAGACGGAGTATTGTGACAGTTTGCAGTATTTTAGACTAGTATTGTGACTAGTTTGCAGTATTTTAGACTGAGTATAGTGACTAGTTTGCAGTATTTTAGACTGAGTATAGTGATTAGTTTGCAGTATTTTAGGTTGAGTATGGTGACTATCTTGCAGTATTTTAGATTGAGTATAGTGAGTAGCTTGCAGTATTTCTGGCTGAGTATGGTGACTAGCTTGCAGTATTTCTGACTGAGTATGGTGACTAGCTTGCAGTATTTCTGGTTGAGTATGGTGACTAGCTTGCAGTATTTCTGGCTGAGTATGGTGACTAGCTTGCAGTATTTCTGGCTGAGTATGGTGACTAGCTTGCAGTATTTCTGACTGAGTATGGTGACTAGCTTGCAGTATTTCTGGCTGAGTAGGTGACTAGCTTGCAGTATTTCTGGATAAGTATGGAGGCTAGCTTGCAGTATTTCTGGCTGAGTATTGTGACTAGCTTGCAGTATTTCTGGCTGAGTATTGTGACTAACTTGCAGTATTTCTGGCTGAGTATGGTGACTAGCTTGCAGTATTTCTGGCTGAGTATGGTGACTACTGTGCAGTATTTTGTGAGTATGGTGACTAGCTTGCAGTATTTCTGGATAAGTATGGTGACTAGCTTGCAGTATTTCTGGCTGAGTATGGTGACTAGCTTGCAGTATTTCTGGATAAGTATGGTGACTAGCTTGCAGTATTTCTGGCTGAGTATGGTGACTAGCTTGCAGTATTTCTGGCTGAGTATGGTGACTAGCTTGCAGTATTTCTGGCTTGTATGTGACCTAGCTTCAGTATTTGGGCTGAGTATGGTGACTAGCTTGCAGTATTTCTGGCTGAGTATGGTGACTAGCTTGCAGTATTTCTGGCTGAGTATGGTGACTAGCTTGCAGTATTTTAGACTGAGTATAGTGATTAGTTTGCAGTATTTTAGGTTGAGTATGGTGACTATCTTGCAGTATTTTAGATTGAGTATAGTGAGTAGCTTGCAGTATTTCTGGCTGAGTATGGTGACTAGCTTGCAGTATTTCTGACTGAGTATGGTGACTAGCTTGCAGTATTTCTGGTTGAGTATGGTGACTAGCTTGCAGTATTTCTGGCTGAGTATGGTGACTAGCTTGCAGTATTTCTGGCTGAGTATGGTGACTAGCTTGCAGTATTTCTGGCTGAGTATGGTGACTAGCTTGCAGTATTTCGGTGGATATGGTGACTAGCTTGCAGTATTTCTGGATAAGTATGGTGACTAGCTTGCAGTATTTCTGGCTGAGTATGGTGACTAGCTTGCAGTATTTAGAGTGAGTAGGTAACTAGCTTGCAGCGATAATAGCCTAGTAAGTAGTCTGGCAGCATTGTTAGCTTGCCCCTCTATTACCCAGCAGGAGCTCTAGCTGTGTTGAGTAGGTTGGTAGCATTAATGATGTCAGTACACACATAATTGCAGGATAATATACTAGTAAATCTAATTACTAATAAGTAATAATGAGTATGTGACTTCACAATGGCGCTGGGCACACACAATGGACAAGCTGCCTGCAGTTCCTTAATACCTCCCACAGTCCAAGTTCAGGCTTGTTCCCCCTCTCTGCTAATTGTAACCAAGATAATTGTATCTTTTTTGCAGGAAAAGCTGAACTGTAATTCGATTCCTCCATACATTAAGTCGCTCATTAACCACAGCGAGCCCCTTCTGTACACTGCTCCCCATCAGGCATGAATCTCATTACAACTCATTACAAAGTCAAATGTTACTTACTTGGAGTTCATCACACATATGGAGTGTTTCCCTGTGTAATCAGCTGTCTGAACCTCCCTTTCCCAGCGCGTTGAATAGTGGGGGCTTTTAACTCCTATAACTCACAGAACAGTGGAATTTCATGTGACACATGGGACCATAGTGATCAATCCAGCCATGCATATATTGGGGTAAGTAGTCTTGTCTGCTGCAGGGGAGTATACATGCCAGCCCTGGTCTGCATAAACTCCTAAACCATCCTTCCCAAATCCTAAATACAGTGCACCCAGCATGGGAAGCTCTAACCAGAGGGAGCATATGTGCCAGTTGGTATTGTGCTCCTGGGCACAGTAAGGTTGGCTTGGGTCTACACTGGGCTTTTCAATAATCTCTAATCACACTGCCCCCTTTTTATGCCAACTGCAAATATTACACCATGAGACAGTGTGTTCAGCTGCCAAACCACAAGGCAATGGACAGGGATCAGGGTACAGGATAAGAATGAAAAATATCATGTTATATAAAATGATAACTAATAATAGTTATAGATAGATAAATAGAAAAAAAAATAATATATATATATATATATATATATATATATATATATATATATTATATATAACATTATCCACACACATATATATATTATATACACACACATATATATATATATATATATATATGTCAGATTTTAGTTAGTTGGAGAGGAAGCTTCAAGTTTCTGAGCTCAAATTTGATAAACAAATAATAATATTTGTAAATATTATTATTTTATTATTGTAAGTATTATTTGTATTATTAGTATTTTATTTATTATTATTCTTTTTTTATTATTATTATTATTATTATTATTATTATTATTATTCTCAATAACAATTTTATTATTATTCCTCATAGTAGTAGTATTTTTTTAAATATAATTATTATTTATTATTATGTATTTGTATTATTAGACTGAATTAATTCGATATTTTTTTTATTATTCCCATTACCTATATTGATGACTATGACATCAAATTGGCCAATATCTGTTACTACTGCAGGATTCTCCTATAACTATTCCTATTCCATAAATCATATAGGGATGAAGATAAAATACCAAGTCTGTATATTTATGAAGTGTATCCTGTATGATATAAGGCTGGTATAATCTGCAGGATTCTCCTATAACCATTGCTTCATTGCATATACTATAAATCATATAGGGATGATGATAAAATGCACAGTCTGTGTATATGTATGAAGGAGTGAGTGTATCCTGTATGATATAAGGCTGGTATAATCTGCACGTTTCTCTTATAACCATTGTTATACCATAAATTATATAGTGATGATGATAAAATGCACAGTCTGTGTATATGTATGAAGGAGTGAGTGTATCCTGTATGATATGAGGCTGGTATAATCTGGAGCAGATCCATGTATCTTAGCTGAGCATTAGGGGGTCGTATTAGTAGTGGCCATTACTAATAGTGACCTAATATTAGAGGGGGAGGGGTGGCATTTAGTAAATTGTGCCAGCCACTGGCTACAGGTGTCCAGCTCCTCCAGACATCCAGACCCCAATGCGCAGGGCTATGCTTTGGGCTAGTGAGAAGCTTCCTCTGTCTGCTTCCCATGCCTTCTAATCTGCCAATAGTGGGATTAATATATAGGGTGTGAAACCTCCTAAATCCATGAACTCATCCTATTTCCATTAATGTATCTCTCTGTGGCACCGACTACCAGCTGCCAACTTGAACAAACACCAGTTGAATCCAGAGAAGACAGAGAAAAGCCCTGATGGGTAAAATCTCCCCCAGTTCCAAATGCTTGTGGGAAGGGCTCTAAATAATTCCACAAATAAATTGCACTGGATATCTGGAATCGTAGGGGGTTAACGATTCCCACGATGGGATGTGAGGTCTGGCCAACAGGTGTTCGGATTTGGCTGATGTCTTGTAGGGGCAACCCAGGGAGGGGAGAGTGCTGTGCTGCCAGAATGCAACTCTCTGTCCCTTTACATGGCGTGCAATCCCTACACAATCAGAATGATATCTTTATAGCTAGGTTCATGTCCTGGGCTATAACATATCAATCCCTGTCTTGCTTTTCTGGGGATGCACCTGGTATTACAAAGTTGCCCTTTTTGTTTTTCTGGATCCTGAATTGCAGCTGCCCTAAAACAAGCACAAGAGAAGAGAAGAGAAGAGAGAGGCCCTTACAATGTCTCCAAGAAGAAGTGTTGGCATGGTTTGCTTGTCTTTAATGTACCATTAACTATTGTCTTGACACAATATGGGAACTGTAAAGCATGACATGTGTTATAATAAAACCCATTTCCAAAGATGCTCTTAGGCTAGGGGTTGCAAGCAAACAAACACAGGCCCCCAAACTCCATGTTTTGTCTGGCTGAGGCTCACTGGCAATTAAACCTCTATGGCTGATCAGCCCAATTAAATTTTATGTCTCCTAATTTTTTCACAAAGTCTGGGTGCTTGGCCAATAGTCACATTGATTTTCCTGCTATCACCTGGCGCTCAGACCCCTAGTTTCATTTATCAAGAACAGCCATGTCAGGCGTTACATGAAGTGACTCTGTTACCATAAGGCTCTCACCATCGTGCCTATTGTCTCCCCTTGTTAATAACTCATTACCAGGATTTAACAAATCAACCATTACATATGTTTTGTGTCTCCATATTTTGATCCGTACGATTAAGCAGATGTTACAATTGAGATTTTCTAAAGTCCAAGGCTGTTCCAGGCTGAAAGAAAGAGGGCAAATCCTCAACAATGAAAATTCAGGAGATCTTCAGAACAACATTTACTAGCAATAAAACCGACTCCAACCTGCTCCATTTCAACCATTGTGCCTTCTCTGAATAATTAAGTTTAATAGGAATAGGTTTGGGAGACTTTGAATGTCAAGACCACAGGTGCAGGGTGGCATGATGAATGATTTGCCTGATTTTTGCCAAGCTCAAGGGCCCTTCTCTTGGACTTTCAAGCAGATAGAAAATATTGTCATTTTCCTGAATTCACAGCATTACTTTCAGCCAGAACAAAGCCTCCTGATGAAAAGCTTATGCTGTAATGAAACACGCTATGTGGTGGCTATTGGACTCCCCAAAGAAAGGCTAAGTCAATGGCACAAGCGCGCCGCGTCCATGCGCAAGTGCTCTCTCTACACCACACAAAAGTCCTTTTCTAGCCTTTAAAGACTTCATTTTTTATCTTTTCAAGCCCATACAGCTTTATTCATGAAGCATACGGTGCTCCAGCAGCTTTCATTTGCATCGCCAAGGGCTGCAGACCTTCTAGATCCTGCTGGAAAAACTTTGCAAACTTCGGAGAAACTTTTCGCACCTTCTTCTGGCACACAAGTTTTGCAGGAGTGCGCGCACGCGTAAGACACTTCCTTAAAGAGTTAATGCTCCTTATTTCCACATCCGATGGTCATGACAAGGAGCTCAGGAGGTGGCACTGACCCTTGAGTAAAGTTTGACCCGGCTCTTTAAGTTTCAATAGTTAACTATTTCTTTCCCTGCTCTGAGACAAGTGCGATGTGGAAAGTGTTGTAATTACGCATGGAAAGGCAGAGGAGGCACAGGGTGGAGAGGTCCTGCAGAGCTCTGACTCAAGGACTATACCTAAATATCAGTACCTCCATCACAGCCAGGACCACCATAAGCCTTTTTATTCACTATTCTCTCAGATAAACCCGATCCAGCACTCATATAGCTCATCCAATATATCATCCAAAATCAGGGCCCCCCAATAATTTTAGGGACAAGTTTACCATTTGCTCATTGGGATTTACCTGCTTCCCAGACTAAAACCAGTGAATTGGTACTTCAGAAAACCCTTTATGTAAGATTTTACCCATTAGAAGCTCTTTGTAAGACCTGAATGGCAAAGCAACAGTGTCCAATGTTGGGCATGTCTCCATAGCTTTTATTGGAATGCACACAGCTTGTTCAGTGCACCTGCTTCTAGCAACCTGTTCCACTAGGCTTCCTGTTCCCATGTCTATGCTGACAATAACCACACAATGCTACAAGTCTGCCTTAGTCTGATATGTCCCAGGGGCAATATTCCCTTAGTAACATAGTAGAGATCCTTGTGAACTAGTCATTAGGGTCACATACCCATTATACTGTTATCTGTATATACTGTTAGTAACATAGCTGTAGAGATCCATGTGAACTAGGTATTAGGGTCACTTACCAATTACACTCTTATATGTATATATTCTTAGTAACATGGCTGTAGAGATCCATGTGTACTGGTCATTAGGATCACATACCTATTATACTGTTAACTGTATATACTCTTAGTAACATAGCTGTAGAGATCTATGTGAACTGGTCATGAGGATCACAACCCATTCTAATGTTTTCTGTATATACTCTTAGTAACATAGCTGTAGTATCCATGTGAACTAGTCATTAGGATCACATACCCATTATACCGTTTACTGTCATGCCTAGAATATGCATTTAAAAATGTGCTTATTACTGATTACTCATTACAGAGGTGCATTAAAACAGACAGAATGGTGTCTTATATTGACCCAGGCTCCTTTAAAAATAGATGACTATTAGGATCTACATCTTAATGCACATTGGGCAGATGCTTCAAAATTAGTTTGTAATGTTCCAAAAAACATCTATAATGTAGCAGCTGTAATTGAAGAAGACGCTTTTGTGCACATTGCAGAATGAGGGGTAGATATGTAGGATTAGTGGGGTACATGGGAATGTGATGCTACTCACTATATATTCAGTTATACTAATCTAAGAGCTGGAGATCAGACTCTATTCTTAATTCTTGGTATGAGTTTGGGAAGAAATACAAGTGGGACGTGAAATGTTTTGGAAATTGCTATATTCTGCAGGTGTAAAAGAGGCAGAGTTAAGCAGCATTCAGAGTGTGTGCCCCCAATGGTGATACTATGACAGGGACAGCTGGCTCAGTTTTCAGTGTGAAAACCCCCCCTTGGTGGACCAAACATAACGACACTGACCTTTCTGCAGGGGAATGAGAGATGTGCATTTGGCTCAATTCACCACAAAGACGTCTTGCTATGACTTTTGTTCCTCAGCAAAAGCAAAGAAATATTGCGATTAATATGAGGATTGTGCACAGCCTCCTAAATGACACTGCTGCTTTATGGCTCCTTTTGGCAGGGAGAGTATTAGTGGAGCTCAGACCCTTGTAAGATGCTGAGGAGCCACAAAATCTGATTATCTTACAATTGTTCTTAAACTAGAAGCAGTGATATGTACTTGTAGCTCTGTATCCTATGGCAAAGTCTTGATACATTGTAACAGAACAGCCATTGTAGTGGTAAAATATCCATGGCAAAGTTTCCCTATATGTTCCAGGGTAACAAAGAGGAGCTGATCTGCTGTCTCTGAGGTCCCGCTTCTCTTTTTTTTTATTTACATAGCAAAAAATGTTCAAGACAAATGTGATAAATTACAGATATGCAAATTTCTTTCAAGTGTGTCTAGCTGGGGCTGAATAACTCCATGCAAGGGGATCTATGCACACTCAGGACCCCAGGGAGCTGATCAAAGCACCCATTCTCTTTCATGCGTTGAATCCCCCTCCAAACTATCTCTATACAATATGTTTCCATCATGCACTTAATGTGCTGGGACATAGAACTCATTGCCATCTAGCTAGTTCCCCGACCTCTTTGTTCTGTGGCATAAAGTGAGAAAGAAGGGAGCGATTTCTTGCTGCCAGCTTTCTGAAATGCTTAAAACGTCATTTTTCACTAGGATTTCTTCTTGATATTCTCAAAAGCCCAAACTATAAAAACCCGTCCTCGGATCCCTTTTTTTTTTGTATTAATTACTCCGCTCTCCGACAGATCTGCATTTTTTTTTTACCCTATTATATGCATTGCACAGCAGGGATTTTTTTTTTTATTATTTTGGAGGCCCATTGCAGCTGGGAGTGAAGCTATGAACCCATTTTATAAGTGGAAAATTACTAGAAAACTCAAGTGGAGACTATAAAAAACGCGTTGGGACAATAATGCACAATGTGGGAAAAAGAGGCAGCGAACATTAAGGAGGCCAAAGATCCTTACAAAAAGAGGCTCGAAGTAAACAAAAGTGTTGATTTACTCTCTCTTTTTTTTTTTTGAATCGCAATAAAAAAATTTGCTATGGCCCCCAACGCCCAATGGGGGAGCGCAGGGTGTGGGACATAGATGTTTATTATATGCCACACTGCGTGTTGGTTTAGGCTCTTATTGGCTATGGCTGGAAGCCAGTTCTGGGAGAAATTCCCATCCTGACTCCTATTAACCCTCTCTGGTATATCTCTGCTGGAAACCAGCTCACCAGCCATTGCCATTAATCTACTTACTAATTAAGCCAATTCATTTCTAAAGGGGAAAATTCCTTTCTTTGGAAAGAAATTTGAAAGAAGCGCCAAACTGTGTAACTGTAATTGAACCAAAGACTACCAGAACAAGGTGTTGATATATAGCGGCTTGTTTAGCAAAGTTAAGTAGGTTTCTAGGGCAACACAGGCCGTGGAGGCTGGTACAAGGCTCCGAGGGTTTGGGAAGGCGTCAGGCTAGGAAGGAATCAGCAAACGCTTTTACCCAACTTATGTATACATTGTGTTTCTTTATTGTATCAATGTTTACAAAACATAAAGTTTAATCAAATGTAAATACAAAACAAGATAAAAAAATAATATATTGATACTTTATTTTTGATGTGATGTAAAACATAGGGACCTCTAGTAATGGGATAGTAACCAATTTGTGGCAAGTGGTGGAACAAAATCCAACCTTCCCTAATGGACCCAAAGTCTTTAAGGAGTATTCCAGTACTTTGTTTTACTCACTTGTTTGTAGGATAGATCATCAGTATCAATGGAGACCTAGAAGAGTCGCAAGAAGAATCTCCGTTCTACTGAACTGTTGGTGCTTTGGGCTCATCCATTCTGGTGGCCCTAAGCTCCAACCCAATAATGAGCCCCAAAAATCTAGCAGACAACAGCCCATTTGGGAGGCAATATCAGTCTATTTCGAAGGGATTGATAAAGAGTGGATCCCATGAATTTAATCTGGTGGATTATGTAACCTCAGTTCAATGCTGGGCTCCATTTATGAATTGAGCTGAGCTGCAATATCAAGCACAGCCAAGGGTGTTGGGTGTTAGACACCTGTCAGTATGATACAGATCATCTATACCAAAGATACGTGTTTGATATAGAAATCACACGACTCCCTTTATCGCAATAAGAGTCTCCGCTCTACTGAACTGTTGGGTCTCTGACCTCATCCATGACCAAAGATATTTACCACTACTGAAATGAATCCAAATTTAGCTTTTCAGTCTTGGGGGTTGCAGTTTATTGGACATGCCCAATATTAGGTCTGGCAACAAAGAACTTTTGGGGTCATTTTTAAGTAGTATAAAGAGTTCCCCATCAATGAATATCATCTAATTACAATTAGGGGATCATCATTATACTTCATATTTAGAAACATGATAAGAGTGTATAGGGATTTCAGTCTTAGGAAGGCTTCCTGTGTCAGGTCTCCAAAATGGAACCCAGAAGGATGGATTATATTAGAAGAAATGAATTCCTAATTTAGGCTACATATTTACAACAATATGTGAAAGACAAGTAAGCGTTTGCCTCGTCTATGAGACCATTGTACTATCATTGTATCAGTTATGGATGTGTCTTTTAATCATCAATCACATTGTACAACTTACCATTACATTGACCATCTTCATTTGCATGCCTTGTTTAGGCTCAGGATCCTCACTGAGGACTGTGAACATAGGTATTGTGGGAAGTCGTCATCTTGGAATGCAGGACATATCCATGGAGCGGGCCATAGATGCCAGTCCCACCGCTGAGAGCCCTCAGCTCCCACTGTCAGTCCGGTGACCCTTTTTTGTGGGCTGTGAATGTGCTTCAATGGTGACAGCCAGTAGCAGATTCCCTTTCTCTTCATAGGTGAAGGTCCTAGATAAGCCATCCATGTCATATATCCTGTGATATCATCCATTAGGCCTTCATTATAAGAACCAATAGAATAAGTGCTGCTAGACTAGTGATGTAGAGGGGGAACAGTAGAGGAGTTCTTGAAAGCCACCAAAACCAAAAAGAACCTGTACCCATAATCCATTGTTGGTACTTTATCCAAGACAAATGCAAATCCTAAATTAGAAACAAGAAGCTCTCGGTAACCAATCTGATCACTTCTTTTGTGGCCTAACTTGGACCAGAAATATAAGCAGCGATCTAATTGGTAACTTAAGTTCTCCTAACTAATTTGATTTATTGAATACTATACATGAAGAATATGGTGCAATATGACTTGGTTTTTTGTCCTTTCCGTCCTTTACAAAAACAATGATTGCAATCCCTTCTATAGGTAAAAAGACTTTTATTTGATGGCCCCTTCTTTATAGAATTTTGATCAATGATATGGTCTGAGCCTAAATATTATTTTTTTAAAAAAATACTACGACCTCCCTGGTTCCACTGATGTATATGCAGTTTGTAGCAGCTGGGGAACCAACTAGCGATCCACCAACTGGAGAGCCAATGGGAACCAAATGGAAAGCCAATAGGAACCAGCTAAAGAGCCATTGGGGACCAACTAGAGAACTAATGGGAACCCACTAGAAGGCCAATGGGAACCAACTTGAGAGTCAATGGGAAACTATCTTGGGAACCAACTACAGGGCCAATGGGAACATGCTGGAGAGTCAATGGGAACCAACTAAAGAGCCAATGGGAACCAACTAGAGGGCCAGTGGGAACCTATTGGAGAGCCAATGGGAACCTATCTTGGGAACCAACTCTAGAGTCAATGGGAACCAACTAGAGAGCACATGAGAACCAATGCAAACCTCTCTAACGAAATCAACAAAAAAATACTGTCATTTAGCAGAGTGACCTTTATCATGGTGATGCATATTATATCCTGCATCACTCCTTGGGCTTGTGTCTATGATAGAAAAAAAGAAATTACCCCCGAATTAGCACCACTCTTGTCCATGGGCTTTGTCTGGTATTGCAGCACTTGAGTAAATGTAGAGTCACAGTTGTACCCCATAGACCACAGGGGACATGTTTTTGGCCTCAATTTTGATTAAAAAAAAAACACTTTTGGAAAAGTATGAAATGAAATGTAAAAGTCTACATTAGTTGTTATATCACTTTAACTATGATATAGAGAAATATGAAATACACAAGTCAAATACCAAAGTACACAGACAGGTCACACATCACATGCTTTTTATTTCATTCCCATAATATTTAAAACATTTAGAATTTTTGAGAAAAAGTTTTAAGACCACCTTCAGAAGTTAGTGACTGTCTGTGTAGTTACCAGGACTGGGACATTCTGGAGAGGATTTGTCACAACTGCTTGACTTGATTCTCCCCCATTGCGTGGGGGGGCGGGGGCGGCAGAGGAGGGACTCCCCCGAAATCTTCTTCAGTGTCTGAAACCACCTGCAATTCTAAAATAATACACAGCGGTTACATTTTTATTGCCGTGGAATAATCCAACTGTCAATGCGGTTTCCTCGGGGCCCCGTCACTCTATCTGATTAGTGAAATCCCTTGTTGTGAAGGTTTTATCTGGACGTGCCCTCTCCGCATGCCTTAGTACCAACTAAAAGGATTAACGGTTTACACACTGGCCCCAAAATAAAAGCCGAGTCAATGACGGTTTCCTAACAGAAACTAATCCGTAATAACAGGGTTATGATTGTCATTGGGGGTCTTATTAGCGCGGGGGTCTTGTGTTAAGTATTTGCATGTGGAACAATCGCATTTCTTGAATGATTCTACACGGGGGTTTATGTGCCGTGTGGGGGAAGCGATCGGAGGTTTGCTAAGGAAAATGTAAGGAGATAATAGAGGAGGTGACTTTGTTGTTATTGCTATAGTCATAGTAAGAATAGGAGTATGAGAGAGATAGTTCCTGGGTATTTTTCATAAATAAAAATGATATTTAAAAACACTTTTCAGGAATCCAGTAAGATCCAATAAATCGGTAGTTACCCCTCCCCTTCCTCTCTACTACTCCCGCTCCCGTTCTGCACTTCCTGAATGTCACCTGACACTAGGGGAGGACTCTCAGCCAATCACAGGTTAAGGGCAGTCACTGCTCTAGCCACTGATTGGTTGAGTGGTCTCCCCTACCAGAAAGTGAGAACTAGGAGCAGTGATATTTAAGTAGTTGGGAAGGCTTGGAAGCAGTATTGTATCATGTAACTGGGCCCAACGGTGCCCTGTTTATTTTTTATTTACTGGAAATCCCCTTTAAGGTGCTCACATTTTCATTGTGTGTCCAAAAAAAGCCAGGGATCTAGAGGTGTCCAAGCCAAGTACTGTGGGTGGGTAAAATTGGTCCGATGCCAGGTGAAGTAAAAAACAGGTTCTTCAGCACAGGCCCGAAGTAGAAAAAAACATTAAAAAATAAGAAAAGTTACATTATGTCATGTTAAAAATATGGATGGTGACCACAACCCAAAAAGAAAAAGGTACTTACAAGATTGGTCCCTATTCATATCTATAGTTATTGCTACAATTCCGAAACATGGCACATTTTCATTTTGGGTTGACTGCTTTGAAAAACAATCAAAAAGTCGAAAAACGATTTAAAAAGAAGCGGCGGCGTGCTTCAGGCTTGTAGGATTAGTTGTTTTGAGCTTATAGAATTAGTCCTTACATATAGATATGATATAGTTGGATTTTTTTCGGACTTATAGTTTGAGTCCGAAATGCGTCGCCTTTTTTGATTTGGGTTGACTGCTTTGAAAAACAAAAGAAAATCCATCTTTATCATATGTATATGTAGATAAGGACTAATTCTATAAGTTCAAAATGCGTCATTGTTTCTTTTTTGGGTTGTAATCACCGTATTTTTTTGCAAAACAGTCAACCCAAAATGAAAAGATAAAGTGTTTTGGACTATTTGGGGGATGACTGCTTTAAAAACAATCAAAAAGTAGAAAAAGTGTTCAAAAGATGGAGGGTGATCACATCCCAAAAAGAAATGGTGATGCATTTTGGGCTTCTAGGATTGGGCCTTACATATACTTATAGATATGAGTCAGGATTAATTCTATAAGTCCAAAATGTGTCACCTCTTCATTTTGTGTTATGATCACCCTCCAACTTTTTAAAATTTTTCTGTTTTGTAAAGCAGTCAACTGAAAAATCGGATTCGTCCTTTCTCCTATCTATATGTAAGAGTAAGTCTATAAGTTCAAAACGCGTTAACTTTTCGTTTTGGTTAACTGCTTTGAAAAACAGTCACAAAGTAGAAAAAGTTTTAAAAAGGTGGAGGGTGATCACAACTCAAAACGAAAACGTGACACATTTTGGACTTACAGAATTCATCCTCACTCATATCTATAAGTATGTGTAAGGACTACTCCTACAAGCCCAAAATGCATCACCAGTTCTTTTTTGGATATGATCACCCTCCATCTTTTTAACACTTTTTCTACTTTTTGACTTTTTTTTTCAATCCAAAAAATAGTCCAAAAGACTTTATCTTTTCATTTTGGGTTGATTGTTTTGAAAAACAGTCAAAAAGTAGAAAAAGTTTAAAAAAAACTAAGGTTGATCACAACCTTACGATGACACATTTCGGACTAGGATTAGGCCTTACACATACTATACATTTGAGGCGAGGATTATCTATAAAACCGAAATGCGTCACCTTTCCATTTTTTCGGTTTGGCTGGGTATGAAAAACAGTCTAAAAGTAGATTGAGTATTAGTGAAAATATGGTGGTTGATCACAACCCAAAAGGTGACGTGTTTTCTGTCTTATAGGATCAGCCTTACTCAACCAATAGATAAGAAAGTCCAAAACGCATTCACCTTTCTTTTTGGGTGTTGTGATCACCCTCCATGTTTTTGCCATGACCTAATAAAGCTTTTTTTGGTGTTTTAGCTTTTTATATCCCAATGCCTGAGCTGTTTATCTTTTGTTACTGGTTTAGTCCATATGAAGCATTCCTAAAGGAGTGTTTGAGTACATACATTTGGACAGGCTGCTGAAGCAGGTACTGAAGAGCCACCTGCAAAACTATATATAAAGACCATCATCTTAGTACGATGTGAACGGCACCTCTTAAAGGTAATGAATTTCTAAATATTGCCATGAACACAAGGGACTGACAATATAAATGTGATAATATTGGGGATAATATTGCGGGACCCCCCTATATATACCAGACCAAAGCCAAATACTTAAAAAAAAATCTCCTACAGCATCAGTATATTGGTAATGTATCACGTTTGATGAATGGATGGGAGGTGATAAAGCTTTACAGAAACTCCCAGAAGGCTTTGGTCCTCCTGGAGAATGGGGTGAGCATATGTTAGCATATGGACAGCGCTAATAGTTACCCTGCCATGGCAGGCTATCCTTTATGTGGAGATGCTCTCATTGTATCAGGGCTATGGTCGTTTTTTCGCGGGAGAATGGATAAGAAATCACCATTACTTTCTCGCCGTCCAAAAACCAGTTCAATTCGTACAATGGTCAGTAACCAGGCGTAAAAACCTTTGATGAATTCTGTCCGAGGTTGGTCTATGACTTAACATTGAAGGGACCATAATCAGCGTCTAGACATGTCTCATGCTGTGTGACCAACAGTGATTGTCCGTGGATGGACGAGGAGGAAAGGAAATTAAAATGTTATACTGAGTGTATAGGAAAATGTATACTACATGCATAACTAAACGTATAGTACATGCATACAGAATTACACTACATGCATACTAAATGTATAGACTACATGCATACTAAACGTATAGACATGCATGCAGATATACACACTACATGCATACTAAATGTATAGAGTACATGCAAGTAAAGTATAGATACAGCATACTAAAGATAATACAGCATAGCAGATAAACTATAATAATGCATAGATACATAGATTAAAGTATTACTACATGCATACTAAATGTATAAAACATTGCATAGAGATATACACATACATGCATTACAAATGTATAGACTACATGGATACTAAATGATATACTACATGCTTACTAAATATATCTACATATGCTTACTAAAATGTATATAACTACCATGGATGCTAAATGTATAGACTACAGTGGATACTAAATGTTTAAATGCTATAAATATATATACTATATGCTTACTAAAGTATATACACATGGATGCTAAATGTATAGATACATGGATACTAAATGTATACTATATGCTAATAGCTTATATACTACAGGGATATAAGGTATAGACTACAGCTTATAAATGATATTAATCATGCTTACTAACTGTATATACTACTCTTACTAATATTATCCATATAGCTTACTAAATGTATATACTATATGCTTACTCAGTATATACTACAGGATAATAAATGTATAGACTACCTGCGTTACTAAATGTATATACTTCATGCTTACTAAATGTATAGACTACATGCTTACTAAATATATATACACTATAGCTTACTAAATTGTATAATACATGCTACTAAATATATATACTATATGCTTACTAAATGTATATATACATGCATACCATATGCATATACTGTGTGCTTTCTAAGTATATACTACATGGATACTAAATGTATTATACTTCATGCTTATAAGCATATATACTACATGGATACTAAATGTAATACTTCATGCTTACTAAGCATATATACATGGATACTAAGGAAACAAAATATGCATACTAGATGTATACATTATGCATACTAAATGTATACTATATGCTTACTAGGTATATACTACATGCATACCAAAGTTTACTATATGAATACCTAAGTTACACTTCATGTATACTTATATATACAACATACTTA
This sequence comes from Engystomops pustulosus, assembly GCA_019512145.1. Taxonomy (NCBI): domain Eukaryota; kingdom Metazoa; phylum Chordata; class Amphibia; order Anura; family Leptodactylidae; genus Engystomops; species Engystomops pustulosus. The sequence goes on along the minus strand of CM033645.1, from coordinate 203,874,000 downwards.
ATAGAGTACAGGCAGTCCCTACTTAAGGACACCCGACTTACAGACAACCCATAGTTACAGACGGACCCTCTGCCCACTGTGATCTCTGGTGTATCTCTCTGGTTACATTACTATAGTCCCAGGCTGCAATGATCAGCTGTAAGGTGCTGTAATGAAGCTTTATTCATAATCCTTGGTCCAATTACAGCAAAAAAGTTTGAATCCAATTGTCACTGGGCAAATTTTTTGTCTGGAGTTTATATAAAATATACAGTTTGACTTACATACAAATTACAACTTAAGAACAACCTTCAGACCTAAAAGTGACCTAAATCTAACATCAATAAGATCTTTCTGAGGTCTTCTGATATAACCCTATGTCTGATCATATCCATTTGTGTAGATCGTTCAACTTTAATCATGAAATTTCAAATCAAAGGAGCTTTATTAGCAGGAGAAAATACAAGTATTGCCAAAGCATGTAAAGAGTATGGGATGTGGGAGAGACGGGGTGAGGGATTGGGGACAGGGTGATGGGGACATTGGATGAAGGGGTTATGGTCCATAGGATGTCTATGTTCACATCTATATGGAAAATGTGCTAGAAGAATTAGGGTTGGGAAGTAAGAGTTCTCCATATGGAGACTGCTGTGGAGAACTTCTTATTCCTGACCCTCGTCACAAGCCTCTCACCCAGCACCAAACTATTTCCTGGCACTGTATGAGGAGACCACCAGGTCGAAACAGCGCTTGTCTACAGTTGGGCGTCTGTTCCTTCTGGATTAGATATACTGGTTTGGTTGTAATCCTGCATTAAGTCATAGGCTTCTTGTAGGCGTGCTTGATGTCCAAGGGAGCTGCGCTTACAAGGTAGAGTAGAAGAGGGTGTGGGTTTTCCTATCCCATCCTGGAAAACTTTGTATTATTTCCTAGAAGAATCTATGCAGAATCCTCAAAAGCCCAGAAATAATGTGTGCAGCACAACATGGAAGCTAATGGACCCCATAACAGTTATTAGCTAGGGTCTATTCAAATACTATTTACATATCTATCTATCGATCTATCTATCTAATCTAATCTATTCTATCGGTCTATCTATTATATCCATCATCTATCATCTATCCCATATCTATCATAAATTATCTATCGACCTATCTATCTAATTACTGTCTGATCTATTATCTATCTATCATCTATCTATTCTATCTATCTATTATATCTATATATATTGTTTGATCTCATCTATCTATTCTATCTATTATCTATCTATTCTATATTTCTGTCTAATTATCTATCTATCTATCTATCTATCTATCTATCTATCTATATTCTGTCTATCTATCTAAGCGTATCTATCTATCTATCTATCTATCTATCTATCTATCTCATATCTATCTATCTCATATCTATCTATCTATCTATCTCATATCTATCTACCTATCCCATATCTATCTATCTATCTCATATCTATCTATCTATCTATCTATCTCATATCTATCTACCTATCCCATATCTATCTACCTATCTCATATCTATCTATCTATCTATCTATCTATTTATCTCTAATGTCTTTCTACCCAATCCCATTCTATTTTTCTCTCTTTTTGGCACAATAAATCAGTATACAGACCCCTTTAATCTTTCCCCCGGTAGAATTAATAAAGCACAAAAAAATGACATCCTCTGATCCCCAGAAGACTAATGACATTTCACAGGTAATGCAATTTAGCCAGAAACACTTCCACGTTTTCTGTGCTAACAATGTGAATTTTTTTGTAAACTACTATAAATTGCAATTCAAGAGCAGTGGTCTAACCATCCCCAATCATTTTTTATACGCATCAAATGAATGCAGATACTCCCATTTGGGAGGGGCGACATGACATTTCGCTCGACACTTCTAAACAGGTCAGGGACCTTTCGCAGACCCTTAGGCAGTGGGAGGGAGTTTCTTTGCTAAAGCGTGTAACCAAATCAAGGCAATGGTTACCTCTATTGAATACCCGGAGGAATGGTCTGCACAATGCTATTCACATAGCAGCACAGAGGCTCGGGATGAATGGTCAGCCCAATGTCTTATTCTCTTCTAAACTTCTTAAAGTAACTTAAAGTTCTCCCAGTATCTCATAAAAAGTAGAATCATGACTTGGATACAATGTATCCAATCTATGAAATTACAGTTGATGATATATCGTAACTTTTTTTTTTTTTTTTGGTGCTCGTTCCGAGGTTTCCTTGAGTCTTTGTCTAAGAATCTGAAGACACAAAGACACAACAAGACTGCCCTGGAGATGACCTATTGCTTTCAAGTCGCTTAAGCACATCACAAATTCCATTGTTAGGGTTGATTAATTGAAACTGATAAGTTACCATGAATAAAGATTGTTTTTTTTCGGTTTAATGTGGTGGGACTGATCTGGTAAATGCTCATTCATGTCGCTACGCAGCGCAGCATATGGACGGAACGTATTCAGTATTGCAAACATATACAATTTATTATGCTTGTATGGCCGCGGCCAAAGGACCCCCTCTTCAGGGTGAATAAGATGAAAAAAAAACCCCTCTCCATTTAAAGAGTTACTAGTATCATTACACGGGACGACAATGTGGGCTTGACTGTGTCTGCGTCCCCATGAATGAGGGACAGGGAAAGGGTGGACACACACAAGATACAAAAAATTTTTTTAAAAACTGCATGTCAGCCCAGCGGCCCCTGTGTATTTTAATACATCAGACAAAGGAAATGTAAGTCAATGGTCGGCCGGGTATGAAGTGACCATATTTAGTCCTTCTCATGTCGGGTGTCAGATTAGTCCTGATTATCTCATCATTTACTTCAAAGGGGGGACAATGCAAATCGTGTCTACTAATAGATTGAAAAAATAATTCCCTGTAACTACATTAGTGATTTCTCCGGTCAGACCCCTTACTGGGTGACCACTGATGGATCCTGAGCATCTACATGGAGGCCAAGGAGCTTCTACTGAGAACACAAAGCAGATGTTGATGCTATTAGATACATGTAGAAGACATAAAACCTATGTGAAACGGTAAACTTTTTTGATGCCATAGGGAAATAGTTTTGTACATGTTGTCCGGTCATAAGTTACAGTTACAAATTACTTGACACATATGTAACAGGTTACAAGTTACATAAAAGGGATGGAATAAGGAGGAGGAATAAGAATCAATGAATTTGTTATTAGGGATAAATAATTTTTGGGTCATGGCTGCAATATCCAGACCTCCTGTGGTTGTGGTGAGTAGGAACTGGCCAAGTCTCTTTTACATATGGGTGCCATGACTCTGCCCGATACAAGGTGCTAGGGTTAAAGAAGACTTGTGCAAGTTGAATTTTAATGGATGACCTAATTGTTGTCCTGAGAGATCAATGGACCCGTTTTTTCAGTTCGGCCTCGCGACCTGGATGTATTGGCAGCCGAACAGCCTATCCGGCAAATGGACCCTGTTGCTACTAGCCATGATTGGGGACACTCCCCTGGCCAATCACGGCCATGGCTTATATCCACATATGTGCATTTGACGGATTGGCTGTTTGGCTGCCAATACATCCAGGTTGCATTGTCAAACTGAAAATAAGGGTCCGTTCATCTCTTAGGACAACAAGGAGGTCATCCATTTAAATTAACAAATGCTCTTTAACCCTAACATCATGTATCGGGCAATCAAATCCAGAAACTCTTCCTGGTCACGTGACCGAATCCCAATGCCGAAACCCATCTCTAAAAGGGAGTCACCAGATTTTAGTCCACTAAACTACTCGCCCCCCTCAGGTAGGGTATGAAAAGTTACAAAAAAATCTTCAGCTCACCCGATCCTGTTTGGAGCTCCCACTCGCAGCACAGATTCCATCCTGGACCAACGCAATGTAGTCACAAAAACAGCAATACAATCCAGCACAATACGCTCTAATCAAAAGTATGGCGCTCTTTACCAAGTCATCTGACTTGCGGTTCAGGTTCTGCCTCATTATATGGACTCAGAGGTATCCAAATCGATAGCCATGAGTAAGGGTGTTTGCGAACACTGGAAATGCGCCGGCTATGCCTTTATTCATTGTTGCTTGCTGGCTATGACATTGTTAGACATCATTTTATGGATCAAAAGCAAATAACGGATATGTTTTAAGAAACTCTTTTGATTTGAGTGTATCATGCTGGATTCGATTGTTGTTTTAGGGGATTTAGTTATAACTCTCCAAAATCATATCAAAATGAGGATAGTGAAAATAGTGACTTTTTTCCTGAGATGGGTCACATTTAGAGGCTGAAGGGGGAATGTCAATTGTCCATATGTTGGGCTCCATAGCACCTAGAACCATGCTTTTAGTGTCATATTAAAGATAAGATTTTCACTTTTAAAATGACTTGTGGTTCTTTGATCTACAGCACCAAAAATATTGGTTGTTAAGTAAACAGTTGGGAACTGGATCTTTTTCTGCAGCTCACATTCTCAACTATGTCTTTAGCTGACTGTATATCCAGTGCTGTAGATTACAGACGCACAGGCGTGTTATGAGATTCTTATCTTTAATATGACCTGTATGATATGTTTCTAGGTCCTATAGAACTGAAGAATGAGACGATAGAAAGTGAACCTCACCCTGCAGCCTCTAAAAGTGACTCATCTCAGTGATTCTGCGCTGCTGATTTTCACATGACTGTGGAGGAGATTTTTTATAGGTAAACCAGTGAGATTTCACATAAAAGAGTATTTCATCCCCTACCTGAGGGGGCAAGTAGCTAAATCAGGTAAATGACCACCTGCCTCTATGATGATCCACACACATGAAATAGTTAATACATGTCATCTGACAGCTTTTCTTTCCAACCCCACCATACACATGCATACTCAGTGGGGAGAAAACTAAAACCAGGCACCTCTGGTATCGGCTTATCTCACCTTAAAAGAGAAGGATCAGGCATGTTGATGTCCGAAAGCCCAATTTAACATTTTCTGGACATTAGCCATGAGAAAAAAATTTGGGGCACCCCCCAAAACATAATAATTTTGATTGATGCTTTAGGTGATCCTACAAATTACATCTGTCATATTGTCAATCTAAATTGTTGGCTATGTTTTGGTAATTCTTAGGTGCCGTAAGTCGGAAATATTTAGAAAGTCATCTGTGTTGAAGAATAGATGGGAACCTCAAAAACAGAAGTCAAGTCACAAAGATTGGGCTGTGATTTGTCGGAAATGCCAACCTTTAGACCTACTAGGAATGACAAGATATTCAGAAAATGGCCATGGTATCTAAAACTTTTATGGCCCCCATTTACCAGCACCCATTTCTTGACCATTATTCCGTCTATGGAACACAATAGCCCATTGGTACCTTTCACTCTCATAGAAATAAGTGGAGAGGACCACAGAGCCATCACTCCATTCACTGCCCACCCGGATCTAGTTGCTGGTGGAGGAAGAATCCCAACGCCAAACAGACTCCATGATGATTCGGACATTAGGCAACAATTGTAACCACTGAGCCAGGTACTGTTTTAGGTTAGGTCAGGGTTGGGACTAAATGGTTGACTTCTGACGCATAGTCCATGGGTTTTCATGGTAAATTGAAGGGTTGGCCAAGTACGGCTTTCAAATAAAAGGCAGAATATAACGAGTTCTCCAGGATTACACAGATCTTCTGAAATTGTAGAAGACAAGTTGTGTTCTGTAAGTTGGTCCCAGGGAAAGGGTGATAGGGTGATATGCTTGTTTACCAAGGACTCACCCATGGAAGAGCGATATGTACACAGGGATCTTTCGACATTTTGCTTGTCTGTAGATATTTACAAAACTGAAGCTGGATGTACACTTGATGGCCCATACAGATGTGGTTGGTGGACCAATAAGAGTCTAATGTTAGAAAAACTCCAATTTTGGCTCAGTTATGAATAGGAAACCAAAGGCTACTATGTGTCTCCAAAACAAAAAAAAATGGAGACTCACTGAACCCCACCCAATGGACAAGACTACTGTAATATGAACGGGCCCTTAGATAGTTGTCAGAGCCCCTCATACACATGCATGCTTGGCTTTGCATTGCACGTGTACAGAATAGAAGAAGGGAAAAGTCACTGTCAGAAATTTATGACTCATCAAGACACCTCTGGTGGTGGGAGCCAACTCTCAGAGGAGGCCAGGGATGGATGCAATACAGTTGCATCCGTCCCCCAAAGGCTAATATGACCTCTGCTGAGTGTATTCAAGCAGGATGGAAACATGTGGCTTCCTCAATAGTGGGATAGCAAAAAGGAGGCCACCGTCTTACAGTATATATCTATGGATGTGTTCAGTGTACATGGCATATATACGATAAATGTATCTAAAAAGTGGTGTGAATGTAGCCTGAGGTGGTTGCCTGGTCTGGCAGATAGACACCTAACACAACGATAAGTCATCCAATTATCTGCTCATCCTTGCTTTGCTCTTCTTCAGATGGTCATCTGATCCATTTGTGTCTCCATCTTGGAACCTACAAATTCTGATCTCTGACCCATCAAGTATGACTGCTTGATTGTTGAATGTAACTCCTATAGAAGTGAATGAGGGAGCCATTCATGCCACATCTGGATGTGACGGCCGGCGACTACCCCCCACCCCAGACATTATCTGAGGGAATGTGTTAAGAAAGAGAAAACAATGTAATCTGTAGAGATGATACGTGGGACTTCTGTGCATCAGATACCGCTGTTTGAGCTTTCTTCTGCTGACAAGCGAGTAAAGGATCACTGTTACTTTAAGGACTTTATCTTCAGGATTCGTGTCTTTTCGGCTCATTAAGGAGGGTCTTAATGACTACTATGTCAATAGAGCCAAATTACAGGACTGTGAGAAAGGTCTTCTTGAGTACATAGATTCAAGTGAAGTTTGTTAAACAGTTATCCAGCAACCTCTATCCCGAAAATGAGGATTCCTACGGGGATAGCCTCAGATTTATACAGTCACCATTCTGGGTTTTGGGCTATGAGGCGATTTCACTAAGGAAGTCTATGAGTCCTGTGCAAGGACAACGTATGGATCAGTGGTGTAACTAGGAGAGACAGGGCCCCATAGCAGACTTCTGAATGGGGCACCCTCTACACCTTAATAAAGTACACATATTTCTACAATCTTACACACATACATCCATATATACACTCATGCGCACACATTTAAGCACTTATACATACACTTATACACTTACCTCTCCCAAAACTATTCTTAGTTGAACTTAGCTGAGCTGCTGATTCATGCTGTGTACTGGGGAAGATGTGTGCTGTTATATACATATCATGCTCTACAATGTGCAGAATAATATGTATATAATGGGGCACATCCTCCATTCTTCAGTGTCAGGTCGGATGTTGGGGCCCCCTGACACTGCGGGCCCCATAGTAGCCGATATGGGTCCTTTTCCACCGGCATACTTTATTTTTTGCAAAACAGAGACAAAGAGAGTTCTTAAATAAGGAAAACCCATCTAAGGGGTTTTCTATTGAAAGTACCGTAAAATATTCCCTATCCCCAGGATCTCTGGACCAACTGCACCCTCAGCGATAAGGAAATGGAGTGTTATACATTTAGGGGATAACTTACTGACCAAATCAAGAGAATGGGGTCCTTTGTACCCCAAATGGAGTGAGTGCAGGCCATTCATGCGAGCTGCTGCCACAATCGCTGTCTAATAATAATATAATAATAGGGGCAGATTTATCACCAAGCTTCTGAGGTAAAACTGGTCTAGTTGGTTTCTGAGGTAAAACCAATCAGAGCTCAGCTTTCATTTTATAAACAGCTGTGGGAAAATGAAAGATGAGCTCTGATTGGTTGCCATGAGCTCTAAAAGACTTAAGATAACTCACCCCTATAATCTTTATTTATATAGCGCCATCATATATTGTAGCGCTCAGTACTGCCCTCCGCTATCTCCGTCAGTACTATAGAGATGGATAGAGCATATGTAACCAGTTTCTCTATTGATCTAGGGGGTACGGTGTTTAAGTACCCCTTTAAGTAATGCGTGGGTTAATATTAAGACCTTTGGTGGTCTATGGTCTATGGTGGTTACTAGGAACCTCCACAAATGTGTAAGCAGGAGGATTCTTATATGGAAACTTCCTATTTGTTCCTCATTCCCAGTATCCTGGGATTACACGTTATATAACAGACCGTATTTCTGTACATAAAAATGCCTAAAATTTGCATAATCTCCAGTGTCCTCAATGAGGACAGTGGAGACAGACAGTAAATCCCTATAATCTGTGTTACAGTATGTTATTGTAAGGGGGAGATTGCTCAGTGAAGCAGAAGAGAAGTTATAATTAATCCCGGTTTCCCCCGTACACGTCCAGTGTATATCACATGTGGTATATAGAATAATCCAGCACTGGGGTTATATACACTAATTATTTATCACTGTTTAATACAGGAAAATGTAATAAACCTCTTAGTGATGGGGCTCACGTACTACGACAATTCAGTGATTTTTCAAGACAAATATAACCACAATATAATATGATATTTTACCTACAAATATATCTAAAAGGACTTTTAGATTTATATATATATATATTTTTTTTTTCAAATATATTTTATTTATATATATATATATATATATATATATATATATATATATATATATAAATCTGGAAGTCCCATGGTTACTGTATTTCCTCATTTTTTTCCGTCACGCTTTCTCTATAGGTTCAGGATATCAGGATTCCATAATAATTTATAGAGAATGATTATAAATGGACTGTATTAAAGGCGTTGTACTAACAAGCAGATCAGTCAGGGTCCGACTGTTGGGATAAGTCATGAGAACAGGGACCCCCAGCAATCTGCAGTACTGGGATTCCCTTCTGACTAATATGAGTTTTGGAAATTGTTGAGCACAGCGCTCAGGTATCTCCATCACCCCCAATTAATGGGAGTGATTTATCAGAAGAAAAACTGTTGTAGTTTCTCGTGGCAACCAGACATAGCTCGGCTTTCATTTTTAAACTGCTCTGGGGAAATGAAAGCTGAGCTCTGATTGGTTGGCAATAGCAAGTAGAACAGTTTATCTCTCATCCATCCCCTCCATCAATGTCTATGAGAGTAACAGATAAAATAGAGAGCTGTGTAAAGGAGAAAAAAAAAAAAAAGAGAGCTGTGTAAGCTATTTCAGGGAAACATGTTCTCTGATTGCTGGAAGTCCCTTTGTTGTGATCGTTGGGGGTGCCTGCAGTCAGACCCTCATAGATCAGTTTGTTAGGATAGGGGTAACTTGCAATGTTGGTAAACCCCTTTAAAGTTTCTTCATAGAGGAGTACAGGCAGTCCCCAGGTTACGTATTAGATAGGGTTGTTCTTAGGTTGAATTTGTATGTAAGTCGAAACTGTATATTTTATCATTGTAGTTCCAGACAAAAAATTTTTGGCCCCAGTGACCATTGGAGTTTCAAAATTTTTTGCTGTAATGGGACCAAGGATTATCAATAAAGCTTCATTACAGACACCTTACAGCTGATCATTGCAGCCTGGGACTAAAGTAACATCCAGAGACTTCACCAGAGGTCAAAGGGGGCCTGTGACTAGGGGTCGTCTGTAAGTCGGGTGTCCTTAAGTAGGGGACCGCCTGTATTCTCATGACTGCTACTATATTACTGCTACAGAATAACTATCTGACGGCTGGGGGTCCCCACACTCCACTCCACTTATTTGGAGTACAAAAGACCCCCATCTTCTTGATCAGTGGGGGACCTGCGGATAGGAAAAACTTGCTGTCACCAAAATATCCCTTTTAAGGAGTTCAATAAATAAGGCTCTAAAATTTAAACTAAATATCAATGAATAGTAGATTTTTAGTGTAAATCTCACCATCCTCTGGGGGGAACACGTCCTGTTCAGATGCATCCATTACATTGGAGGGGATCTCAGCCCTGGTCATCATAGCCGGCGGCTTCACTCCGATCTTTGGCTACATTGGATATCGGAAGAGTGAATAGGACGTATTATACTTTGGACTGATATATTGTAATACAATATATATGTACTTACCAATGGCATGCTGGGAAGATAGAAATTATTCCGTACTGGTAGATCATTGGGGGTGGCTTCCAGGACGCCATCGGTCTGATATAAGGGAATATAAATGATGCACAAACCCTCTGTTTATTGTCAGTTGTAGGTTAGTTCACGATTCTATCCTTAGCATAATACAGGGTGATACATATCTATCTATTATAGGTAATCAATATCAGATTAGTGGGGATTGAGTATAACGACAAGTTTAGGAGATAATATGCAGTAACCTTATCTGACCACTACACAGGAAATGGAGCTGTCTGCTTCCTGTCAAATCTTTAGAACAGCCGATCTGTGGTGGTGGACCCTCAGCATATCCATAAAAATAGGTTATGATTATCAGAATTTAACCCCTTTAAGTAGTTTTTTCTCCAGGATTATTATATATTGATAAAGTAGAGATGTAGGGGAGACAAGGAGAGACAAAAGAGCGCTCCTATAGTGTATTACCCTTGTTATATTTGGATTTATTGTGATGTAGTGATACACTCACCTTTTGGAGTTGTGCAGATAGGGCACAACTCCTATTGAAGCTTGCTATGAGACTTAATGCCGCTGCCTCGTTCCGCTGCTGGCTCCCCAAAGGTCTATGTGCAGTAACTTGAAGAATAAACGGATAGCATCCAGGAAGGGTGCGTTGCTCTCCTATTTGGAACGTTTGAAAAGGAATCGGCGCTGGCTTGCTCAAAAAGTTTCTTTTATTTAAGCCAATTGTGGCAATAAAATATAAAAGAATTAAAACAATAAAAGGAATGACGCGTTTCGCGCTCGTGCTGAGCGCTTCATCAGATTCATCTGATCATGAATCTGATGAAGCGCTCAGCACGAGCGCGAAATGCACCCTTCCTGGATGCTATCCGTTTATTCTTCAAGTTACTGCACACTTCCTGGATGCTATCCGTTTATTCTTCTATTATATATTGATGACCTTTGCTTAGGAGAGTCAATCAATACCAGATCAGTGGGATTCCCACACCCATCTTCCCCAACAATCAGCGCAATTAAAAAAAAGTTGTAATTAAATTTCAGGACTTTACATGTGTTACAACTTCTTCATTGTCCCTATAATACACATATAAGATGCTGGGTACTTACCATGTAGCTGACAGACACCCTGTGCAGGTTTATGGCCTGGCGATGGAGTGACTGACGCAGGAACATCTCATCTTTTATGGCGTAAAAACTTTAAAAGGAAAAAAGAAGGATCCAATTACACCCAGAACATGTCAAGTCTTACAATTAATTTTATTTTTTGTGAAAATATTTTTTGGAAACCCTATTCTATTTGTGAATTAAGGACAAAGTAGGCTCCTCTGCTGTAAAGAGGGGCTGCACTAGTGGGTTGTCCAAAGGCTAAAAAACATGGCTTCTTTCTTCCAAAAATAGCGCCACCACCTGACCGTGGTTAGTGCTGGTATTACAGATGAGCGGTAGTTTCACTGATTATTTTAGGGGCACTGTGATAATCCAGCTTTTTGCCCAAAGTGGCGATACCACCCGACCCCCCAATCATAGGGTTTATTGGCAGGCTGTCCTGAAACATGTATGAGGAATTACTCACTGTAATCTCTGTATACAGGATATTGCAGCTTTACAGGAATATGGGAAGATTGTGACTACCAATACCAGCTCCTAAAAAGTGTGCAGGAACAGGTACGTACATCTCTGGTTTGGCAGATACAACATACAACACAGCAAAAGCAGACTGTTACAGATGAGCAGTAGATTCACCACATGCTTCAATACAGTAGTATTCCAGCAATATGGTATAAGTGATCAGGCCCCCTAGGGTTCAAATACCCTAGGGGGTCTAAAAAGAAATGTAACAAAAAAAAAAAAAAATATATATATATATAACACCCCCCCCCCAAAAAAAAATAAAAAATAAAATACAAGCTCCCACTTTACCTACAGCTGAAATAAACAAGATAAACATAATGGATCTATCCAGATAAAAACAATTATACCCTGCAGTGAACCCCGTAATTAAATTTAATATTCAAATGTTGGAATCGCCACTTTTTTTCCCATGCATAAAAATTTTAAGAAAAAGTCATCAAAAGGTTATACAGTCCCCAAAATGCTAATGAAAACATCAGATTTTTTGGGGTACAAAAGATTCACATATGTAAAATAGTTTTAAAACATAATAAAAACTTTATTCATTTGGTATCTCCATGATCATACTGGACCAAATAATAAAGGGCAGGTGTCATTTGTGGGTTTTTTTTGTCAATTCCACCACATTTAGAATTTTTTCCAGCTTTCCAACACATTGCATGATATATACTGATCATAGGAAATGCAATTTATAACATAGAAAAGAAGCCCTCATACGGCTCCCTACATGGAAAAGGAAAAAATGGTATAAAACGTAAACACTAAAAGGATATAGAGGGCCGGCGGCAAAGTAGTTAATGTATACAACCGACATTTGTGTACGTTTATATAATCGGATGATCTAGTTTTATGATCACATGATCTACGACTTTTATTGCATTTCCTTTTTTTTTTTTGCATTATTTTTGTTACTTTATTTTTATTTAAATAGCTAAATGATACAATTCTCATAATTTGTAACAAGTTTATAGCAAACGATGTCCCTAACAGGTAATGAGATGGAGGTTGTGACATAAATATTAACCCTCTGTACAGGACAGACAATACTATGGAGTATAGCACAAAGCAGAAGAGATAGTGGACTATTATTCCTAACATGGCATCCCAGCGTTTACATGGTTAAACAACGTTAATAAAGGAAAAGATAGTGAAAGGGAAAATATGACTCAAAGCGCAAACAGGCAAATCGGGAGCTTATGAAACAAGAGGGAGATAAAGGGGAACAGGTATCCTCTGGCTTATCACATCCACCACAAATCATAAAGCTGTCTCACTTATCTGCTACTGATGGCTGATGCCCTACCACAAGGATTGGAGTTAACTAGTCGTCCCGACAAGACAGCCGCACCATTATGATTAGTCAATCATTCCTGAAATAATCTAAAGGAAAGGTCTGAGTGATTATGGACCTGCAATAATAACCCCGGGGGGTCATTCTTGTAATTATGAGCAGCAACAGATGGGGGTTTTCTCATAATCGGTAATGGAATTAGTCTTAGACTCGTCCTACACTTTCAAAAGTTTTTGCTTGTTTGGCCAACAGCTATTCCAAACCGTCTCCCCATGGACATGCACACTTGGTTTGGCCAAGCATGCACGTTTTTAATGGGAAAAGGGGAGAAGTTCGCTGCCAGACATCTGTGAGGAGGACTCCTTCAGACCAAAGGATCGGCCATTTTGAACTAAAAGTCCCAGGTTAAAAACAACGCCTCACCTGACCATGGTTTGTACCAGTAGTGCAGCTCAACTGTATAGAAATGGAGATTAGTTGCAATACAAATTACTATCCATGATCAGATGTGGTGCAGTTTTTGGAAGAAAGTAGCCATGTTTTTTCAAACCTTGGACAACATCTTTAAACATGCCTTATCCTTTTATTGTATGGCATGAAGGCCCAACATCTTATAAACAATTTATAGCCAACAGGCTTTGATGTATTTGGAGGCTTAATCTACATTATTTACATTATGGATGTATTTAGGGCTTGTCCTTACAAGGATGGGGCTAAAGAAGAGAGGGCACTATAAGGAGGGGGCTATAGAAAAAAATGTGACTATTAGCTACTGTGGGGCAGGCACTGTGACTATTTGCTACTGTGGGGCAGGCACTGTGACTATTTGCTACTGTGGGGCAGGCACTGTGACTATTTGCTACTGTGAGGCAGGCACTGTGACTATTTGCTACTGTGAGGCAGGCACTGTGACTATTTGCTACTGTGGGAGGCGCACTGTGACTATTGCTACTGTGAGGCAGGCACTGTGACAGCCTGTACTATTATGTGAGGCAGGCACTGTGACTATTTGCTACTGTGAGGCAGGCACTGTGACTATTTGCTACTGCGAGGCAGGCACTGTGACTATTTGCTACTGTGAGGCAGACACTGTGACTATTTGCTACTGTGAGGCAGACACTGTGACTATTTGCTTACTCTGAGGCAGGGCACTGTGACTATTTGCTACTGTGAGGCAGGCACTGTGACTATTGGATACTTTCAGGGTAAGCATTGTGCCTATAGCCTACTTTGGGGCAGAAACCATGACAATTTACAAATGCAGGGCAGGCACTGTGACTCATGGATACTTTGGGGGAACTATGACCATTGGCTACTGTAACTGCACATACGCACTACACCGGTGTCTCAGGTTACTTAACAATATGTTCAGCTTTGTGGTTGCCCTCAAATGGCTAAATTGTAATGGTAATACTCTATACTTGTATGCTGAAGAGTTCGCTCAAGGAGTAAATACATTTATACAATAATAAAATTACATTTAGACTTTTTAAGGCAACTACAAGGCTGATGTGGCCCCTGGTGAACAGGATTATTTCATACACTGGATATAAACTATTACAAATCATGAGAATCTAGTAATTTTTGGCATATAATAGCAATATAAAAGCAGAGAAAATGGTTGTTTCTTTTATTCACCCCCCAAATTATATTAGTACAGGCGGTCCCCTACTTAAGAACACTCGACTTACATACAACCCATAGTTACAAACGGACCTCTGGATATTGGTAATTTATTGTACTTTAGTCCTAGGCTACAATAATCAGCTGTAACAGTTATCACAGGTGTCTGTAATAAAGCTTTATTATTAATCCTGGTTCTTATGACAACCCAACATTTTTAAAATCCAATTGTCACAGAGACCAAAAAAGTTCTGGCTGCGATTACAATGATAAAATATACAGTTCTGACTTACATACAAATTCAACGTAAGAACAAACCTACAGACCCTATCTTGTATGTAACCCGGGGACTGCCTGTATTTGTAATTTTATGCAGCCCAAACTAGTTACCATGAAAACTTCAACCAATCACTTACAAAACAAGCTCCCATTTGTTCCAACCTAAAACGTAAAGGTAACTTTAAGGGGTTTTCTGGCCACTTATACAATACTCATGACAGGATTGGTATTTACACCCAGTCCCTGCATTGATAAGCTATTCTAGTAGACTCCCAGCACTGGAGCCTGTAATGTGATCAGCACTGGACAGAGATTTCTGCTTCTAACTCAGTTCTATGCAAAAGTGCCAGTGTTTGGGGGCTTGCCAGAAAATCAAACGATAGAAGGGACCAGAAAATCCTTTAAATATTTATACTGTACAGTTGACGACATAAAATGAAAATAGTATGTGGCATTAGAAAGCGCAACCCATCCAGCAAAAAACAAGCAATATCAATGAAAAAAAGTCACGACTTTAAAGGAAACCTACCATTTCAGATCGTCGGTGTAAGCTGTAAACACCGGATCATTGCTGTTAACACTTTTTAAACTTTATAGCAGAAGCCGCTTCGGCGCAACGCCAAAGCAGTTTCTGCTATAAAGTTTAAAAAGTGTTAAAACCGCGATACCGCGGTTTATAACACTAACGAAACTAAGCACCTGCACCAGCTCACCCTGAGCTGGTGCTCGGTGTTTACAGCTTACACCGACGATCTGAAATGGTAGGTTTCCTTTAAATGCAACAACTAAATAGAAACAATTGCTGTATCATGTAAGTATGAACAATAGGCAAGACTGGAATATCATGAAACCTACAGGTCCTGAGCTAATCGATACTTTTAGATGTACATTGACACTGGAAAATTATAAAAATAGCAGTGAGGGTGAATTATTAACCCTACATGGAGGAGCAAGACTCTTGAAAAGTGAACTAAAACGTACTTTATATGTCTAGTTCAGGCTAGGCAATAAAACAAATATCTGATTGGTCGCTGCGGTTTTAGAAACATTTCCACCCAGATTTTGGACTTTTTCCCCAAAATATGGAGACCAAAACAATGTAACTGCACCTGTCCTATGGTGCTAGTGTCAGTGGGGAGGGTTGGGAGATATAGAGGAGATTATCTACTACATGTAAAATTAAAATTGCCTTATTCCTGCAGTAGTGGGTTATAATATGGGCGGTTTGGGTGGCCGCCTGGGGCCCAAGGATTCCGGGAAGCTCATGGCCACCTAAACCCACCATCAAGTTTTATACTGTCCAGTAGAAGGACCCTTCAGCCCACCTCTGCTACTCATACATATGAATTAACTCATGATTAAGCATAATGACCCAGTCCGGTTCGGGGAGTTTCGCCTAACCTGGAACCAAAGTTTGGGTACACAAACCTATCGCTAACACTCGTAAACAGTGCCAGCAAAGACACTGGTGGCATTTTCCCTAGGACCAATGCTCCCAGCTTTGCCGAAAGCATTTAAAGGAGTTCTACCACCAGGATGAATGATTGTAAACCAAGAACACCTACATACTGGTGTGTGCCCCCTCTAACATGATCTGCTCTTCTTTTAGCTTCTTATTCCCTGGTTTTGCTAAAAAAGGATTTTTAATTATGCAAATGAGCCTGGGCCGGCTCCATGCTTCATAAGTTTTAAGGAAGCCTGGAGCCCCTCAGGCTGATTTGCAAAATTTTTAAAGCCCTTTTTCTTAAAAACCACATCATAAGAAGCTTTGAAAAGAGTGGGTCCTGCCAGATGGGGCGCACACCAGTATGTCAGTGTTCTTGGTTTACAATCCTTCATCCTGGCAGTAGACCCGTTATTTGTACCAGCAACGAACTTCATCTGTTTTATCTATGGCGTAAGTTTTGCTCATGGTATCTAGGCAATAAAAGAAATCGATAGGCGGGGGCCTATCAGCTATACAGCCATACAGCCCTGGCCCATGGCATTGTTACTCCTGAAATAGCTGGAACTAATAGGAGATTAGTTATTAAAATAACCCTCTAGATAAAAATAAAAGTACAATTGGACTTTAAAATTTTTGCTGTAATGGGACCAATGATTATCAATAAAGCTTCATTACAGACACCTCACAGCTGATCATTGCAGTCTGGGACTATAGTAACATCCAGAGACTTCACAAGAGGTCACAGTGGGCAGAGGGGTCCGTCTTTAACTAGGGGCCGTCTGTAAGTTGGGTGTCCTCAAGTAGGGGACCGCCTGTAAATACATATTGCATAGTCCATAGTGATAATGCAATGACTACTGTTACCTTTGTTTCAGAATCTCAAACTTCTTTTCCCATGTTTTATTGAGTCTCTCCAGTTCCTTCTGCAATCTAAAAGTAGAAAATAAAAAGTCACATATTTCGGTCGCCCATTAACCTTTCAGGTTCAGGCTATCAACTTGCAAAGGTTCAAGGGCAACTGTTATATAGCAATAAGATAAGACAAGTGTGCTGCTGCCTCGCAGGAGAGAGCTGCACGCTTCATAGGGTGCAGAGGACCCTGGGGGTGACAGTCACTAGTCATTTTGAGGTATTTTTGATACATTCTGTTAATGATAATAAATCTTTATTTATATAGCGCACACAGATTCCGCAGCGCTGCACAGAGCTTCCCAAATCAGTCACTGTCCCCAATGGGGCTCACAATCTAAATCACCTACCAGTATGTTTTGGAGTGTGGGAGGAAACCGGAGGACCCAGAGGAAACTCACGAAAACATTTATCAGAAGTATCTGGGACCAAAACTGTTATAGCTCCCCAGGGCAACCAATCAGAGTTCAGCTTTCATTTTTCTACAGCTTTTTATAAATTTAAAGCTGAGCTCTGATTGGTTGCCATGAGCAATTAGAACAGTTCTGCTAAATCTCCTCCCCATACTCTTTTCAGTGTTCATTTGTATAAATTTAAAGGAATTGTTCATAATGCAGGATGATAAATCTGCAGTAGGACAAGACTGTCTGGTCTAATGTTGTGCCTCCTTTTAGTTGGCTTAGTCTAAGGCAGGAAAATGTGGTAAGGTATCTGTGTGTTTAATATTTGGTGCACGCCCCTTTCCCAATGTAGCCACGCCCCTTTTCAGGCCGCACCCCTTTTGTCGTACTAGTCGTAAACGTGTCTAAAACTCTGATGTTGTTAAAGGTTATACACTTCATCAATTCACAGTATAATATAGTGTGTATCACTTAAATCTACCTTTCTATTGTCCGTGCATCCTCTTCTTTCACACTTAGAAGCTTTTTAATCTGTGCTTGTAGACGCTCCTTGTCTGCAGTAATACTCTGTACAAATAATGAAAACATTGTTTATATAGGGGTGCAAACGTGGGCGTAACTAATGACAATGGGGACCTGTAGCAAGACTTGGAAATTGGGTCCCCACTAATATAAGACTCTTCAGCAGCCACTTCAAAAGACTTAGGGACAGTGATGTCACAGTACAGGGATAATACACACAGTGATGTCACAGTACAGAGATAATACACACAGTGATGTCACAGTACAGGGATAATACACACAGTGATGTCACAGTACAGAGATGATACACACAGTGATGTCACAGTACAGGGATAATACACACAGCGATGTCACAGTACAGAGATATACACACATTGAGGTCACAGTACAGGGATAATACACACAGCGATGTCACAGTACAGGGATAATACACCAGGATGTCACAGTACAGGGATATTCACACAGTGATGTCACAGTACAGGGATAATACACACAGTGATGTCACAGTACAGGGATAATACACAGACACATTTGATGTCACAGTACAGAGATAATACACAGTGATGTCACGTCAGGGATCATACACACGTGATTCACGTACAGAGTAATACACACAGTGATGTCACAGTACAGAGATAATACATACAGTGAGTCACGTAAGGGATAATACCACATGATGTCACAGTACGAGATAATACACACAGTGATGTCACAGTACAGGGATAATACACACAGTGATGTCACAGTACAGGGATAATACACACAGTGATGTCACAGTACAGGGATAATACACACAGTGATTCCAGTCAGGGATAATACACACAGTGATGTCACAGTACAGAGATAATACACACAGTGATGTCACAGTACAGAGATAATACACACAGTGATTTCACAGTACAGAGATAATACCACGTGATGTCACAGTACAGAGTATAATACACTACATGATGTCACGTGCAGGGATAATACGACACAGTGATTGTCACAGTACAGGGATAATACACACAGTGATGTCACAGTACAGGGATAATACACACAGTGATGTCAC
>CM033645.1:203828716-203854723 GCA_019512145.1 Engystomops pustulosus | reverse complement strand
AGTACAAGGGATAAGATACCAGCCGATGAACAGTACATGGATAAATTAATTTCCCAAACATGATATCACAGTACAGAGATAATCTCACACAGTGATGTCAGCCAGATCAGGTATAATACACACATTAGTCCACAGTACAGGGATAATACAACGAGTGATGTCACAGTTACAGGGATAGCGACCACACAGTGAATGTCACACATCCAACATGGATAATACACACAGTGATGGCCACAGTACACAGGATCATATACACATGATGTCACAGTACAGGGATATATACACACAGTGATGTCCCATTACAGGGATAATCACACGGTGAATGTCACAGTACAGGATATACCACAGTTATGTCACAGTACAGAATAATGCAAGTTGAATACGCACTTTACATCAACCGTGGTGTCTCATCTTCTCCCTCAGGTTCCTCCGTTTCTTCTTCTTTTAGACCAATTCGTGTTTTTCTGTCTTTGGATCTCACCGCAGACCTTCCTCGTCACTCTCTTTTTGTAGTTTGTGTTTGCTGCAACTAATAAAGAGATGTGCACTTAGAAAACATTGGGATACAAAGCAGCTGTGCGGGGACTATGATAGAAAATAAAGTTTGACCCTTCGCTTATACCCTCCTGTATTAAGTATGTATGGTTGGGGTGTAGCGAGCCTGCACTCACTAACGGCTGCTCACTTCCCATACAGTTTTCTGTGTAACCTTCTGGTGTCCTCCGGATACAGGACAGAATTCAGCAGATAGTTCATAGTAAAAGTTTTGGCTGGAAAAAACATCACGCTGAGGCTTTCTTGGGGCGGTGAGCATTTGGTGGCGGCTACCTAATGACCGCCCTACATGATGGTTGCATGATCCCTGACCCCTGACACCTACGTTTTGCTGTATACATTATCAATGATGGAAATTGTATGCTGCCTTAGTGGGAGCCAAAAGTGGGAGCCTTTAACACGGAACCGACTCTAACCACCATGATGAAGGTGTTGTAACCAACACACGGACATCTGGGTGTACGCATCCTCCTTCAACATCTGCCTCTTTGAGGCTTCTTATGCCCTAATTTTTAAGAAAAAAAAGATTTAAATCATGCAAATGAGGCCCCTTTAAAAAGAAAGGGGCTCCAGGCTTCTTAACACCCATGAACCTAGAGCTCCACAGACTCATTTACATAATTGTTTTTTGTGAGGAACCAGGGCACGAAAAGCTGAAGAAGTAAAGCAGATCCTGGCAGAGGGGGCACATACCACCTATATTATGGTGCTTGGTTTTACATCCCTTCATCTGGTGGTAGATTTCCTTTAAAGGGGGTTTCCCATGAACTAAAGTTTAGGCCTTACATTACATACCATACTAAGAAAATTAATTTATAAAATCGAAGAAAGACTTGAAAATGCTTGGGGTAATGGCAATAAAACACGGGAAAAGAAAAAGCTTTGGGCTGTTACATCCCAAAAGATATTAATGGAATACTTTGTAATCCAAAGAGGGCCTTGCTCCTACAATCTTAAGTATATCCGCAGGTGTTCGAAAAAAAACAAACCCAAAAAAAAATGAGAAACCTATAAATACATTATATAGACGTTCCAGTTCCTGTGCTGCAACGTCTTTCATTTATTACATTATATATGACATTATATTATGTTTTAGTGTTTTTTCTACAAAAAAATACATCTGCATATCCAGTGCTATGTAAAAGGAAAATAACACTCAAAAGGATCAGAACAAAGAAGTTTCCCTTCCCCCTGTGCATTGAATGTGATCTTAATCTGCCTGACTGCACTTTCACTCTGCGTAGGCCGTTCATGGTGACCCTGTTTTTCTCTGCGCACCAAGCTGTCACCTCTGCTGTCAGAGCCGCTGTCACGCCCTCATTCAGCACTTGTCCCTATAATAC
Source organism: Engystomops pustulosus (assembly GCA_019512145.1). Taxonomy (NCBI): domain Eukaryota; kingdom Metazoa; phylum Chordata; class Amphibia; order Anura; family Leptodactylidae; genus Engystomops; species Engystomops pustulosus. The sequence goes on along the minus strand of CM033645.1, from coordinate 203,852,825 downwards.
GGACGTCTACTTGACAGCCACAAAACGCTCTGTTGCTCCCGGAGAATTCATGCAGTCGCTTCCGAATATATCACTACACATGAGCAGAGTATGCAGTAGACAAGTCCTACAAGAAGGATTTTTATCTGCACTTTGTCATGTAATGTCCATATCTGCAGGCACATGTTAGTAAGCAAATGGAGATGAACAGATTGTATATAATGTCCTATCTACAGGCAGCAGGTGAGAGCAGGAGGCTAGCCATTTTACATAATGTCCTATCACGCAGCATGTTATAGCAGAGGAGCTCGCAGATTGTAACAACACATTGTCCCTATCTACAAGGCAGCATGTTATGATCAGAGAGCTGAGCAGATTGTTACATAGTGTCCTATCTGCAGCATCATGTTATAGAGCAGGAGGAGCTGAGGCAGATTGTACACATTGTCCCTATCGACAGGCAGCATGTTATAGAGCAAATGGATATTAACAGATTGTATATTGTCCTATCTACAGCAGCATGTTTTTTTATAGAGCAGGAGGAGCTGAGCAATGCATATGTCCTATCTACAGCAGCATGTTAATGAGCATGAGGAGCTGAGCAGATTGGTACACGTCCTATCTACAGGGCAGCATGTTATAGAGCCGGAGGACTGAGCAATGTCCATCGTGTTCCTATCTGCAAGGCATCCTGTTATAGAGCAGGGCTGAGCCATTGTACACAGTTCCTAGCTACGGCAAGCAATGTTACTAGAGAGTAGAGCTGAGCATATTGGTAACACAGTACACATTACACAGATTGTACAGGCAGCTGTTATAGAGCAGGGGACTGAGGCAGATTTACACAGTGTTCCTATCTACAGATTCCATGTTATAGAGCAGAGAAGCTGAGCAGGATTGTATCTAGTGTCCTATCTGCAGGCGCATGTTATAGAGCAGTAGAGCTACGCAGATTGTGCATATTATTTCTCTACAGGCAGCATATTATAGAGTCAGGAGAACTTGTGCAGATTGTACACAGTGTCCTATCCTACAGGCAGCATGTTATAGAGCGGAGGATTGATCAGATTGTACATATGTCCTACTGCAGGCTCATGTTATAGAGCAGGCGAGCTGAGCTCAGATGTACACAGTGTCCTATCTACGGCATCATGTTATAGAGCAGGAGGAGCTGAGCAGATTGTACACAGTGTCCTATCTACAGAGGCAGCATGTATAGAGCAGGAGGATCTGAGCAATTTGTACCTAGTTGTCCCTATCGGCAGCATCATGTTTATGAGCAGGAGAGCTGAGCAGAGTGTACACAGTGTTCCGATCTACAGGCCTCCATGTTTATAGAGCCGGAGAGCCTGAGCATATTGTACACACGTGTCCTATCTAACAGTCAGCATGTTTAGAGCAGGAGGAGCTGACAGAATTGTACACATGTCCTAATCTAACAGTCGCATGTTATGAGCAGAGGAGCGGAGCGAATTGTAACATAAGTGTCCTATCTTGCAGGCAATCATGTTATATAGCAGGAGGACTGAGCCAATTGTAACACAGTGTCCTATCTACGGCCTCAGGTTTATAAGAGCAGGAGGCGCTGAGCAATTGTACCAGTGTCCTATCTAACAGCAAGCACAAGCATGTTTTAGCAGGAGGAGCTTTTTTTTGAAAAAAGGGGGCAAAAGAATTGTACAACACAGTGTCCTATCTACAAGGCACATGTTATAGAGCATGAAAGCTAGCATATGTATATAGTGTCCTATCTGCAGCAAGCATGTTATAGAGCAGGAGGACTAACCGCAGATTGTTCAATAGTCCTTATCTAACAGCAGCATATTATAGAGCAGGCGAAGCTGGTGCAGATTGTACATAGTGTCCTATCTGCAGGCAGCTGTATAGAAAAAAGCCAAAAAAATGATGATCTGAACAGATTTTAAAACATAGTGTCCTATCTGTATCAGCTGTTTAGAGCAGGAGAGCTGACGATGTAAGAGTGTTCTATCTGCATGCAGCATGTTATAGAGCAGGATCTGAGCCGATTGTGCATAGTGTCCCTATCTGCAGGCAGCATGTTTAGAGGTGAGGATCTTAGCAGTTTGTATATATGTCCATCCTGCCGGTCATGGGCAGATTCTCACCCGGTCTGTCGCGACCCGCGGTGCGTTGTTCCGCGAGGATTCGGGTCCGGCGCAATTCACTAAGCTCGTGCGCCCAATTCCTGCATCCGTCGCTTCTGCGGTTTGTACGCGGAGTTCACCTGCTTCTTCTTTCCCGGTGCTTGTAAGTGCTGTCTTGTGACCATTTCTAAATATGAAAATCCATGTGCGTTTTCTCCGAATCCCGCCGGCTGTCCCCGTGCGGCCTGCTCCTGCGTTTCTGTCAAAAGCGCCAAAATCCGATCTCGCGTGCGCCACAATCCAGGGCAAATTCGTCTCAAAGCGGGCAATTGGCCGGGAAACCTCGTTGAAATGCGTCTGACTGACACTTAGTAAAATGATGCCCCAATGTCCACTTCTGAAAGCAGTCCGATGGGACACCATGCTCAGTTTGTCTCTTTGTCTGATGTGGTTTATTGTGGACATTATTCACTGCAGTTTCCAAAGTCATATGGCAAATTAGCTGATACAACTTTATGACTGAGAGATTCTCTTTATGAGGCTGGAGGGAAATTTTCACTTTAGATGTCTATATTTTGGTCTATAGCACCGAGAATCATACTCTGGTGTCATTATGTATATGAAATCTGTTCTGTGTACTACATAGCCAGCGCTCAGACAATTCCAATTAGGTCTGTAATGAAAGCCGAATTCCGGACTATAACTGCCCATCTTGCTGGTTTAACACACCCGAGATAAGCACTCGAAACATCTCTCTTTTTTTTTTCCTTTTTTCACTTTGCTGTATCCCAGGGGTGGTATTGGGGGGTTTCGGGTTGAATTGGAGTCAATGATAGAGTATTGTTCCTTTTTGGAGAGTGAGATTTGCTCTTTTAGTATAAATAAAACATTAACTTAAAAAAAACCTATGGGGCTTAGTTTACTAGGGTTAGAAGCTCGGCACTATCGCCGGACGTTGCGCCATTTTTGGTTTTGGGCAAAACTGCTTTGACATCTTTAACGTGGTCGTGCTGGATTGTGTCACATGCCACCGTTTTTGGCGCAGCTGCGCTGCTTTCATGTGACAAAATTGTGGGGTGTGGTCCTCGGACAATCCGCCTGACGCAGGCTTTAACTTTAATTGTGTCGCAGACAATTCAACTTACATGCATCGGGAATGAGAAGGTTAACTCCTGTCGGCCCTGAGCGGGGAGTGACACATGCAGGATAGCGGGTCGGCGCACGATCTAGTGATTGCGGCAGAGTCGTGACGGGTAAGTAAATGGTGCCCTATATATCATGTCATAACCCTCACAAAATGTAATCTTTATTATGACACCAGAACCGGGTGCTATTTTAATGTTAAAATCTGGACTGTATTTTAAAAATATAATCCTTTTGTTAAATATTTAACAAAACAGAAAGAGCCCCCTCTTTTCGTGGGCCCCTGTGCAACAGGCTATATGTCCCGTCCATGTTTATATAGAAAACAGCAAAATCATTGCCACAATGCCGCCCGGCCAGGCGTTCAATCTTCCCACTTGTAGCATCCATCCTCCACTTTCACACTTTTGCCATGTGTGTGACTTTATTTGTACCTGGGTGACTTTTTCTCTTTCATCCTGCTGGGCAATTGGGGCGGGGACATAATAGCACTTTACTTTGCCTTCAAGTCTCTGATTAGAGACACTTTCACTTTTCACAACTGCCGAGCTTAGAATTAAACGAGCGCGAGTGTAGTCAAGTTGTTTGTACAGGTAAAGACAAAGTATCGTCCCAGGCACCACCCCCCGGGTTGAGGCTGACCGCCACCGAAGAATAATTAGGGGATACAAGAAGAAGTGTTACCGTCTATTGTCTTACTGGCCCATTGCCACCGTTTCACTTTTAGAGAGTAATGTGATATTGAAACGTAATCGGTAATATCCATGGACGATCAGGGATGAAGTTCTGATTGTGATGTAAATCCGATGATGGCCCCGATACATGTCTAGTCCTTATGTAAATAAATCAATATTTCATATTATATTGTGATACAGAAATATGGCAAGCCTAGGTATAATTTCCATAATTGGGCTTATTTACTAGGGGTCCGCGATCGCACTTCCTGTTTTTCGGATTTTGCGCTGCTGGGGCAGGTATTTTTTCAGGCTTTTCATGCGACACAAACTGAGGGTTGTGGACGGACGTCGTACGATCCACTCATCGGACTGAGCGCGGGGGGATTGACTTTCAATTGTGTCGCAAGATCAGCACTTCCATGCACAGGAAGAAGGTGAACTCCTGTCGGACCTGAGCGGGACGACACATGCAGGATATCGGGAGCACACGATCATAGTGAATCGCGGCAGAGTGCATGATCACGTTGGACAATGCCCACAATAATAAATGTGCCCTAATGTGTAACAGAGTCCTTTGGAGTAGGAACCCTTCAATATTCTACCCCCTCCATAGCCACCACTTAAGAGACCTTCCATCACCTTCGGTATCTACCACTTTTTGCAGCATCCATTACCTCTGGTGCATTGTGCTCCCCCACCGTTTCCTTGCATTTGTTTTGATATATTCGTAAAGTTTTCAGGTGGCTTACTAAATGATATACTACATGGAATGTAAAATGTTATAGACCAATGGATACTACATGTATATACTACATGCCTTACTAAATATATACTACTATATGCTTACTAAATTATATACTCATGGATGCTAAAGATAGACTACATGGAATACTAATGTATATACTATATGCTTACTCAGTATTAACTACTGGATACTAAATGTATAGACGAATGCTTACTAAATGTCTATTACTTCATGCTTATACTAAAATGGTATATTACTACATGCTTACAATATATTACACTATAGCTATCGCTAAATGTATATACTATATGCTTACCTCAGTATACTACAATGGTACTAAATGGTATAGACTACATGCTATATAATGTATTACTTCATGCCTTAGACTACAAATGTATAGACTACATGCCTTACTAATAGTATATACACTATAGCTACTAATGTATATACTACATGCTTACTAAATATATATACTATATATGCTTATTAAATGTATATATACATGCTACCATATGCATATACTGTGTGCTTTCTAGTATATACTACAAGGATAACTAATGTCTATACTCTCATGCTTACTACGCCTATTACTAATGGATACTAAATGTATTACTTCATGCTTACTCAGCATATACTAATGGTACTAAGTAAACCAAAATAGCATATAGATGTATTACATTATGCATACTAATGTATACTATATGCTTAATAGTTATACACATGCATACCAAAGTTTACTAGATGAATACCTAATACCCCTCATGTACTAAATATAAACACATACTTATAGATGTACAGGCAGTCCCCTACTTAAGGACACCCGACTTACAGACAACCCTAGTTACAGACGGACCGCCTCTGCCACTGTATCTACTGGTGTATCTCTCTGGATACATTACTTAGTCCCAGGCTGCAATGACAGCTGTAGGTGGTCTGTAGAAATGAGCTTATTCAGAATCACTTGGTCCAATTACAGCAAAAATGTTTGAACTCAATTGTCACTGGGGCCCAAATTTTTTTTGTCTGGATGTTTATTATAAAAATATACAGTTTTGACTTACATACAAATTCAACTTAAAACAACCTTCAGACCTAAAGTGACCTAGAATCTCAACATCAATAAGATCTTTCTGAGGTCTTCTGATTAAACCCTATGTCTTTATCTATCCATTTGTGTAGATCGTTCAACTTTAATCATGAAATCAAGTTCAAAGGAGCTCTTTATTAGCAGAGAAAATACACGTATGCCAAAAGCATTAAAGAGTATGGATTGTGGGAGCCGGGTTGAGGATTGTGGACAGGGTGATGGAGACATTGGAAAGGGGTTATTGGTCCATAGGATGGCTTGTCACATCTATATTGGAAAATGTCTAGAAGAATCTAGAGGTTGGGAAGTAGAGTTCTCCATATGGAGACTTGCTGTGAGAGAACTTTACTTTCCTGACCCTAGTCACAAGCCTCTCACCCACGCCCAACTAGTTCCTGCCGCTGTACTGAGAGACCACAACCAGGTCGAAACAGCGCTGTCTACAGTTTGGGCGTCTGTTCCTTCTGGATTAGAATACTGTTTGGTTGTAATCCTGCATTAAGTCATAGGTTTCTTGTAGGTCGTGCTTGATGTCCAAGGGAGCGCCTTACAAGGTAGCTAGAAGAGGGTTGTGGTTTTTCCTATCCCATCCTTGGAAACTTTGTAACATTTTCCTAGAAGAATTATGCAGAATCCACTCAAAAGCCCAGAAATAATGTGTGCAGCACAACATGGAAGCCTAATGGACCCCATAACAGTATTAGCTAGGGTCCTATTCACAATACTTATTCCATCTATCTATCTATCTATCTATCTATCTCTCTAATCTATCTATCGTCTATCATCTATCCATCATTTATCATCTATCCCATATCTATCATAATTATCTATCACCTATCTATCTATATTCTGTCTATCTATTATCTATCTATGCCATCTTCTATCTATCATCTTATCTATATCTTTATATGTTGTATCTAATCTATCTATCTATCTCATATCTATCTATCTAGCTATCTTATTCTGTATCTATCTGCTATCTACATCTATCTCCTCTACTATCTAGTCTATCTATCTATCTTCTATCGTTCTATCTATCTATCTTCTACTATCTATATTCTTGTTATCTATCTAAGGCGTATCTTATCTATCTATCTATCTATCTATCTATCTATCTCATATCTTCATCGTCATATCTATCTATCTATCTATCTCTATCTATCGTACTATCCCATAGCGATCATTATCTCATATCTATCCCTATCTATCTATTCTCATATCTATTACCTATCACCATATCTATCTACCTATCTCAATATCTATCTTCGATCTATCTATCTGATTTATCTCTAATGTTCTTCTTACCAAGCCCATTCTATTTTTCTCTCTTGTTGGCACAATAAATCAGTATACAGACCCTTTAATCTTTCCCCGGTAGATGAATTAATAAAGCACAAAAAAAATGACATCTCTGATCCCAGAAGACTAATGACATTTCACAGGTAATGCAATTTAGCCAGAAACACTTCCACGTTTTTGTGCTAACAATGTGAATTTTTTTGTAAACTACTATAAAATTGCAATTCAAGAGCAGTGGTCTAACCATCCCCAATCATTTTATACGCATCAAATGAATGCAGAATCCATTTGGGAGGGGCGACATGACATTTGCGACATTCTAAACAGGTCGGGGACCTCGCAGACCCTTAGGCAGGGGAGGGAGTTTCTTTGCTAAGCGTGTAACCAAATAAAGGCAATGGTTACCTCTATGAATACCCGGAAGAATGGTTGCACAATGCTATTCACATAGCAGCACAGAGGCTCGGGATGAATGGTAGCCCCAATGTCTTATTCTCTTCTAAACTCTTAAAGTAACTAAAGTTCCCCAGACTCTAAAAAAGTAGAATCATGACTGGATACATGTATCCAATCTATGAAATTACAGTTGATGATATATCGTAACTTTTTTTTTTTTTTGGTGCTCGTTCGAGGTTTCCTTGAGTCTTTGTCTAAGAATCTGAAGACACAAAGACACACAAGACTGCCCTGAGATGACCTATTGCTTTCAAGTCGCTTAAGCACATCACAAATTCCATGTTGGGTTGATTAATTGAAACGATAAGTTACCATGAATAAAGATTGTTTTTTTTCGGTTTAATGTGGTGGGATGATCTGGTAAATGCTCATCATGTCGCTACGACAGCGCAGCATATGGACGGAACGTATTCAGTATTGCAAACATATACAATTTTATTATGCTTGTATGGCCGCGGCCAAGGACCCCCTCTTCAGGGTGAATAAGATGAAAAAAAAAACCCTCTCCATTTAAAGAGTATATAGTATTATTACAGGACGCAATGTGGGCTTGATGTGTCGCGTCCCATGAAGAGGGACAGGAAAGGGTGGACAAAACAAGATACAAAAATTTTTAAAAACTGCATGTAGCCCAGCGGCCCCTGGGATTTAATACATACAGACAAAGGAATGTAAGGTCAATGGTAGGCGGGTAATGAAGTGACCATATTTGTCCTTCTCATGTCGGGTTGTCAGATTAGTCCTGATTATCTATCATTTACTTCAAGGGGGAGGGGGACAATGCAAATCGTTGTCTACAATAGATTGAAAAAATAATTCCCTGTAACTACATAGTGATTTCTCCGGTCAGACCCTTACTGGGTGACCACTGATGGATCCTGAGCATCTAATGGCGGCCAAGGAGCTTCTACTGAAACACAAAGCAGATGTTGATGCTATTAGATACAGGTAGAGACATAAAACCTATGTGACAACGGAAACTTTTTTGATGCCATAGGGAAATAGTTTTGTACTGTTGTCCGGTCATAAGTACAGTTACAAATTACTTGACACATATGTTAACAGGTTACAAGTTACATTAAAGGGATGGAATAAGGAGGGAATAAGATCAATGAATTTGTTATTAGGGATAATAATTTTGGGTCATGGCTGCAATATCCAGACCTCCTGTGGTGTGGTGAAGTAGGAAACTGGCCAAGTCTCTTACATAGGGGTGCCATGACTCTGCCCGATACAAGGCTAGGGTTTAAAGAAGACTTGTGCAAGTTGCATTTTAATGGATGACCTAATTGGTGTCCTGAGAGATCAATGGACCCGTTTTTCAGTTCAGCCTCGCGACCGGATGTATTGGCAGGCCGAACAGCCATCGGCAATGGACCCTGTTGACTAGCCATGATTGGGACACCCCCTGCCATCACGCCATGTTAGATCCACATAGTGCATTTTGAAGGATTGGCTGTTTTGGCTGGCCAATACATCCAGGTTGCCTGTCAAACTGAAAAATAAGGGATCCGGTCATCTCTTAGGACAACAAGGAGGTCATCCATTAAATTAACCAAAGTGTCTTTAACCCTAACATCATGTATCGGGCAATCAAATCCAGGAAACTCTTCCTGGTCACTCGTGACCGAATCCCAAGCCGAAACCATCTCTAAAAGGGAGTCACAGCTTTAGTCCACTAAACTACTCGCCCCCCTCAGGTAGGGTATGAAAAGTTACAAAAAAATCTTCAGCTCACCCGATCCTGGTTGGAGCTCCCACCGCAGCACAGATTCATCCTGGACCAACGCAATGTAGTCACAAAAAACAGGCAATACAATCCAGCACAATACGTCTAATCAAAAGTATGGCGCTTCTTTACCAAGTCATCGACTTGCGGTTCAGGTTCGCCTCATATATGGACTCAGAGGTATCCAAATCGTAGCCATGAGTAAGGTGGTTGCGAACACTGGAAATGCGCCGGCTATGCCTTTATTCATTGTTGCTTGCTGGCTATGACATTGTTAGACATCATTTTATGGAATCAAAAGCAAATAACGGATATGTTTAAGAATACTTTTGATTTGAGTGATTCATGCTGGATTCGATTGTTGTTTAGGGGATTTAGTATAAACTCTCAAAATCATATCAAAATGAGGATAGTGAAAATAGTGACTTTTTCCTGAGAGGGTACACATTTAGAGGCTGAAGGGGAATGTCAATTGTCCATATGTTGGGTCCATAGCACCTAGAACCATGCTTTTAGGTCATATTAAAGATAGATTTTACTTTAAAATGACTTGTGTTCTTTGATCTACAGCACCAAAAATATTGTTGGTAAGTAAACAGTGGGAACTGGATCTTTTTCTGCAGCTCACATTCTCAACATTGTCTTTGATGACTGTATATCCAGTGCTGTAGATTACAGACGCAACAGGCGTGTTATTGAGATTCTTATCTTTAATATGACCTGTATGATATTTCTAGGTCCTATAGAACTGAAGAATGAGACGATAGAAAGTGAACCCACCCTGCAGCCTCTAAAAGTGACTCATCTCAGTGATTCTGCGCTGCTGATTCACATGACTGTGGAGGAGATTTTTATAGGTAAAACCAGTGGATTTCACATAAAAGAGTATTTCATCCCCTACCTGAGGGGGCAAGTAGCTAAATCAGGTAAATGACCACAGCCCTCTATGATGATCCCACACATGAAATAGTTAATACATGTCATCGGACAGACTTTCTTTCCAACCCCACCATACACATGCATACTCAGTGGAGAGAAAACTAAAACCAGGCACCTCTGGTATCGGCTTATCTCACCTTAAAAGAGAAGGATCAGGCATGTTGATGTCCTGAAAGCCCAATTTAACATTTCTGGACAGAGCATGAGAAAAAAATTTGGGGCACCCAAAACATAATAATTTTGATTGATGCTTTAGGTGATCCTACAAATTACATCTGTCATATTGTCAATCCAATTGTTGGCTATGTTTGGTAATGCTTAGGTGCCGTAACGTCGGAAATATTTAGAAAGTCATCTGTGTTGAAGAATAGTGGGAACCTCAAAAACAGAAGTCAAGTCACAAAGATTGGGCTGTGATTTGTCGGAAATGCCAACCTTGACCTACTAGGAAGAGACAAGATATTCAGAAATGGCAATGGTATCTAAATTTTATGGCCCCCATTTACCAGCACCCATTTCTGACCATTATTCGTCTTAGGAACCCAATAGCCCATGGTCCTTCACCTCATAGACTAAAGTGGAGAGGACCACAGAGCCATCACTCCATCACTGCCCACCGGATGTAGTTGCTGGTGGAGGAAGATCCAACGCCAAACAGACTCCATGATGATTCGGACATTAGGCAACAATTGTAAACCACTGAGCCAGGTACTGTGTTAGTAGGTAGGCAGGGTTGGGACTAAATGGTGACTCTGACGCATAGTCCAGGGGTTTTCATGGTAATTGAAGGGTGGCCAAGTTACGGTTCAAATAAAAAGGCAGAATATAACGAGTTCTCCAGGATTACACAGATCTCGAAATTGTAGAAGACAAGTTGAGGTTCTGGAAGTTGGTCCCAGGGAAAAGGGTGATAGGGTGATATGCTTGTTTTACCAGGACTCACCCATGGAAGAGCGATATGTACACAGGGATCTTTCGACATTTTGCTTGTCTGTAGATATTTACAAAACTGAGCTGGATGTACACTTGATGGCCCTACAGATGTGGTGGTGACCAAATAAGAGTCTAATGTTAGAAAAACTCCAATTTGGCTCAGTTATGAATAGGAAAACAAAGGCTACTATGTGTCTCCAAAACAAAAAAAAATGGAGACTCACTGAACCCACCCAATGGACAAGACTACTGTAATATGAACGGGCCCTTAGATATTGGTCAAGAGCCCCTCATACACATGCATGCTTGGCTTTGCATTGCACGTGGACAGAATAGAAGAAGGGAAAGTCACTGTCAGAAATTTATGACTCATCAAGACACCTCTGGTGTGGGAGCCAACTCTCAGAGGAGGCCAGGGAGGATGCAATACAGTGCATCCGCCCCCAAAGGCTATATGACCTCTGCTGAGTTATTCAAGCGGATGGAAACATGTGGCTTCCTCATAGTGGGATAGCAAAAAGGAGGCCACCGTCTTACAGTATATATCTATGGATGGTTCAGTGTACTGGCTATATTACGATAATGTATCTAAAAAGTGGTGTGAATGTAGCCTGAGGTGGTTGCCTGGTCGGCAGATAGACACCTAACACAACGAAAGTATCCAATTATCTGCTCATCCTTGCTTTGCTTTTCTTCAGATGGTCATCTGATCCATTTGTGTCTCCATTTGGAACCTACAAATTCTGATCTCTGACCCATCAAGTATGAATGCTTGATTGTTGAATGTAACTCTATAGAAGTGGAATGAGGGAGCCATTCATGCCACATCTGGATGTGAAGGGCCGGCGACTACCCCCCACCCCAGACAATTATCTGAGGGAATGTGTTAAGAAAGAGAAAACAATGTAATCTGTAGAGATTGATACGTGGGACTTCTGTGCATCAGATACCGCTGTTTGAGCTTCTTCTGCGACAAGCGAGTAAAGGATCACTGTTACTTAAGGACTTATCTTCAGGATTCGTGTCTTTCGGCTCATTAAGAGGGTCCTTAATGGACTACTATGTCAATAGAGCCAAATTACAGGACTGTGAGAAAGGTCTTCTTGAGTACATAGATTCAAGTGAAGTTGTTAAACAGTTATCCAGCAACCTCTATCCCGAAAATGAGGATTCTACGGGGATAGCCTCAGATTTATACAGTCCCATCTGGGTTTTGGGCTATGAGGCGATTTCACTAAGGAAGTCTATGAGTCCTGTGCAAGGACAACGTATGGATCAGTGGTGTAACTAGGAGAGACAGGGCCCCATAGCAGACTTTGAATGGGGCACCCTCTACACCTTAATATAAAGTACACATATTTCTACAATCTTACAAACATACATCCATATATACACCTCATGCGCACACATTTAAGCACTTATACATACACTTATAACTACCTCTCCAAAAACATTCTTAGTTGGAACTTAGCTGAGTGCGATTCATGCTGTGTACTGGGAGAGTGTGCTGTTAATACATATCATGCTCTACAATGTGCAGAATAATATGTATATAATGGGGCACATCCTCCATTCTTCAGTTCAGGTCGGATGTGGGGCCCCCTGACACTGCGGGCCCATAGTAGCGATATGGGTCCTTTTCCACCGGCTACTTTATTTTTGCAAACAGAGACAAAGAGAGTTCTTAAATAAGGAAAACCCATATAAGGGGTTTTCTATGAAAGTACCGTAAAATATTCCCTATCCCCGGATCTCTGGACCAACTGCACCTCAGCGATAAGAAATGGAGTGTTATACATTTAGGGATAACTTACTGACCAAATCAAGAGAATGGGGTCCTTGTACCCAAATGGAGTGAGTGCAGGCCATCATGTCGAGCGAGCGCTGCCCATCGCTGTCTAATAATAATATAATAATAGGGGCAGATTATCACCAAGCTTCTGAGGTAAAACTGGTCTAGTTGGTTTCTGAGGTAAACCAATCAGAGCTCAGCTTCATTTTATAAACGCTGTGGGAAAATGAAAGATGAGCTCTGATTGGTGTGCCAATGAGCTTAAAGACTTAAGATAACTCACCCTATAATCTTTATTTATATAGCGCCATCATATATTTGTAGCGCTCAGTACGTGCCCTCCGCTATCTCCGTCAGTACTATAGAGAGGTAGGATAGAGTATATGTACCAGTTTCTCTATTGATCTAGGGGTACGGTTGTTTAAGTACCCCTTAAGTAATGCGTGGGTTATATTAAGACCTTTGGTGGTCTATGGTCTATGGTGGTTACTAGGAACCTCCAAAATGTGTAAGCAGGAGGATTCTTATATGGAAACTTCCTATTTGTTCCTCATTCCCAGTATCCTGGGATTACACGTTATATAACAGACCGTATTTCTGTACATAAAAATGCCAAAATTTGCATAATCTCCAGTGTCCTCAATGAGGACAGTGGGAGACAGTAAATCCCTATAATCTGTGTTACAGTATGTATTGTAAGGGGGAGATTGCTCAGTGAAGACAGAAGAGAAGTTATAATTAATCCCGGTTTCCCCCGTACCTCCAGTGTATATCACATGTGGTATATAGATAATCCAGCAAGGGGGTATATACAAATTATTTATCACGTTAATACGAGGAAAATGTTAATAACCTCTTAGTGATGGGGCTCACGTACTACGACAATTCAGTGATTTTCAAGACAAATAAACCACATAATATGATATTTTACCTACAAATATCTTAAAAGGACTTTTGATTTAATATTATATATATTTTTTTTTAAATTATTATTATTATATATATAAGATATATATATATATATAATATATATATATATATAAATCTGGAAAGTCCCATGGTTCTGTATTTTCCTCATTTTTTCCGTCACGCTTTCTCTATAGGTTCAGGATATCAGGATTCCATAATAATTTTAGAGAATGATTATAAATGGACTGTATTAAAGGCGTGTACTAACAAGCAGATCAGTCAGGGTCCGACTGTTGGGATAAGTCATGAGAACAGGGACCCCAGCAATTGCAGTATGGGGATTCCCTTCTGACTATATGAGTTTTGGAAATGTTGAGCACAGCGCTCAGGTATCTCACACCCCCAATTAATGGGAGTGATTTATCAGAAGAAAAACTGTTGTAGTTTCTCGTGGCAACCAGACATAGCTCGGCTTTCATTTTTAAACTGCTCTGGGGAAATGAAGCTGAGCTCTGATTGGTTGGCATAGCAAGTAGAACAGTTTTCTCTCATCATCCCTCCATCAATGTCTATGAAGTAACAGATAAAATAGAGAGCTGTGTAAAGGAAAAAAAAAAGAGCTAAGCTATTCAGGGAAACATGTTCTCTGATTGCTGGAAGTCCCTTTGTTGTGATCGTTGGGGGGCCTGCAGTCAGACCCTCATAGATCAGTTTGTAGGATAGGGGTAATTGCAAGTGTGGTAAACCCTTTAAAGTTTCTTCATAGAGGAGAGTACAGGCAGTCCCGGTGTTTAGATAGGGTTGTTCTAGGTTGAATTGTATGTAGTCGAAACTGTTATTTTTCATTGTAGTTCAGACAAAAATTTTTTGCCAGTGACCATTGGAGTTCAAATTTTTGCTGTAATGGGACCAGGATTATCAATAAAGCTCAGTACAGACACTTACAGCGATCATGCAGCCTGGGACTAAAGTAAACATCAGAGACTTCACCAGAGGTCAAAGGGTGCTGTGACTAGGGGTCGTCTGTAAGTCGGTGTCCTTAAGTAGGGGACCGCCTGTATTCTCATGACTGCTACTATATTACTGCTACAGAATAACTATCGACGGGCTGGGGTCCCACACTCCACTCCACTTATTTGGAAGTACAAAAGACCCCCATCTCTGATCAGTGGGGGACCTGCGGATAGGAAAAAACTGCTGTCACCAAAATATCCCTTTAAGGATGTTCAATAAATAAGGCGCTAAAATTTAAAACTAAATATCAATGAATAGTAGATTTTAGTGTAAATCTCACATCCTCTGGGGGGGAACACTCTGTTCAATGCATCCATTACATTGGAGGGATCTCAGCCTGGTCATCATAGCCGGCGGCTTACCTCCGATCTTTGGCTACATTGATATCGGAAGAGTGAATAGGACGTATTATACTTTGGACTGATATATTGTAATACAATATTATATGTACTACCAATGGCATGCTGGGAAGATAGAAATATTCCGTACTGGTAGATCATTGGGGGTGGCTTCCAGGACGCCATCGGTCTGATATAAGGGAATATAAATGATGCACAAACCCTCGTTATTGTCAGTTAGGTTAGTTCACGATCTATCCTTAGCATAATACAGGGTGATTACATATCTACTATTATAGGTAATCAATATCAGATTAGTGGGATGAGTATAACGACAAGTTTGGAGATAATATGCAGTAACCTTATCTGACCACTACACAGGAAAAGGATGGACTGTCTGTTCCTGTCAAATCTTTAGAACAGCCGATCTGTGGTGGTGGACCCTCAGCATATCCATAAAATAGGTTATGTTATCAGAATAACCCTTTAAGTAGTTTTTTCTCCAGGATTATTTATATTGATAAAGTAGAGATGTAGGGGAGACAAGGAGAGACAAAAGAGCGCTCCTATAGTGTATTACCCTTTTATATTGTGATTTATGTGTGATGTAGTGATACACTCACCTTTGGAGTTGTGCAGATGGGCACAACTCTATTGAAGCTTGCTATGAGACTTAATGCCGCTGCCTCGTTCCGCGTGGCTCCCCAAAGGTCTATGTGCAGTAACTTGAAGAATAAACGGATAGCATCCAGGAAGGGTGCGTTGCTCTCATATTGGAAGTTTTGAAAAGGAATCGGCGCTGGCTTGCTCAAAAAGTTCTTTTATTTAAGCCAATTGTGGCAATAAAATATAAAAGAATTAAACAATAAAAGGAATGACGCGTTTCGCGCTCGTGCTGAGCGCTCATTCAGATTCATCTCTGATCATGAATCTGATGAAGCGCTCAGCACGAGCGCGAAAGCACCCTTCCTGGATGCATCCGGTTATTCTTCAAGGTTAGCACAACTTCCGGATGGATCCGTTTATTCTTCTATTATATATTGATGACCTTTGGCTTAGAGAGAGTCAATCAATACCAGATCAGTGGGATTCCCACACCCATCTCCCCAACAATCAGCGCAATTAAAAAAAGTTGTAATTAAATTTCAGGATTACATGTTACAAACTTCTTCATTGTCCCTATAATAACATATAAGATGCTGGGTACTTACCATGTAGCTGACAGACACCCTGTGCAGTTTATGCCTGGCGATGGAGTGACTGAGCAGGAACATCTCATCTTTTATGGAGTAAAAACTTTAAAGGAAAAAAGAAGGATCCAATTACACCCAGAACATGTCAAGTCTTACAATTAATTTTATTTTTGTGTAAAATATTTTTTGGAAACCTATTCTTTGTGAATTAAGGACAAATAGGCCCTGCTGTAAAGAGGGGCTGCACTAAGGTGGGTTGTCAAAGGCTAAAAACATGGCTTTCTTCCAAAAAAGCGCCACCACTGACCGTGGTTAGTGCTGGTATACAGATGAGCGTAGTTTCACTGATTAGTTTAGGGGCACTGTGATAATCCAGTTTTTGCCCAAAGTGGCGATACCACCCGACCCCCCAATCATAGGGTTATTGGCATGCTGTCTGAAACATGTATGAGAATTACTCACGTATCTCTGTATAAAGGTATCAGTTACGAATATGGGAAGATTGGGCACAATACCAGCTCCTAACAAGGTGCAGGAACAGGTACGTACATCTCTGGTTGGCAGATACAACATACAACACAGCAAAAGCAGACTGTTACAGAGAGCAGTAGATTCACCACATGCTTCATACCGTAGTATTCCAGCAATTGGTATAAGTGATCAGGCCCCCTAGGGTTCAAATACCCTAGGGGGTCTAAAAAGAAATGTACAAAAAAAAAAAAAAAAATATATATATATATAACACCCCCCCCCAAAAAAAATAAAAATAAAATACAAGCTCCCACTTACCAAAGCTGAATAAACAAGATAAACATAATGGATCTATCCAGATAAAAAACATTATACCCTGCAGTGACCGTAATAATTTAATATTCAAATGTTGGAATCGCCACTTTTTTTCCATGCATAAAAATTTTAAGAAAAGTCATCAAAAGGTTATACAGTCCCCAAAATGCTAATGAAACACATCAGATTTTTTGGGGTACAAAAGATTCACATATGTAAAATAGTTTTAAAACATAATAAAAACTTTATTCATTGGTATCTCATGATCATACTGGACCAAATATAAAGGGCAGTGTCATTTGTGGGTTTTTTTTGTCCATTCCACACATTAGAATTTTTTCCAGCTTTCCAACACATTGATGATATATATGATCATAGGAAGCAATTTATAACATAGAAAAGAAGCCTCATACGGCTCCCTAATGGAAAAGAGAAAAATGGTATAAAACGTAAACAATAAAAGGATTAAGAGGGCCGGCGGCAAAGTAGTTAATGTATACAACCGACATTGTGTACGTTTATATAATCGGATGATCTAGTTTATGATCACATGATCTACGACTTTTATTGCATTCCTTTTTTTTTTTGCATTATTTTGTTACTTTATTTATTTAATAGCTAAATGATACAATTCTAATAATTGTAACAAGTTTATAGAAACGATTGTCCCTAACAGGAATGAGATGGATGGTTGTGACATAAATATTAACCCTCTGTACAGGACAGACATACTATGTGGAGTATAGCACAAAGCAGAAGAGATAGTGGACGTATTATTCCTAACATGGCATCCAGCGTTTACATGGTTAAACACCGTTAATAAAGGAAAAGATAGTGAAAGGGAAAATATGACTCAAAGCGCAAACAGGCAAATGGGAGCTTATGAAACAAGAGGGAGATAAAGGGGAACAGGTATCCTCTGGCTTATCACATCCACCACAATCATAAAGCTGTCTCACTATCTGCTACTGAGGCTGATGCCCTACCACAAGGATTGGAGTTAACTAGTCGTCCCGACAAGACAGCCGCACCATTATGATTAGTCAATCATTCCTGAAATAATCTAAAGGAAAGGTCTGAGTGATATGGACCTGCAATAATAACCCGGGGGTCATTCTTGTAATTATAGCAGCAACAGATGGGGGTTTTCTCATAATCGGTAAGGAATTAGTCTTAGACTCGTCCTACACTTTCAAAGTTTTTGCTTGTTTGGCCAACAGCTATTCCAAACCGTCCCCCATGGACATGCACACTTGGTTTGGCCAAGCATGCACTTTTTAATGGGAAAAGGGGAGAAGTTCGCTGCCAGACTTGTGAGGAGGACTCCTTCAACCAAAGGATCGGCCATTTGAACTAAAAGTCAGGTTAAAAACAACGCATCACCTGACCAGGGTGTGTACCAGTAGTGCAGCTCAACTGTATAGAAATGGAGATTAGTTGCAATACAAATTACTATCCATGATCAGATGTGGTGAGTTTTTGGAAGAAAGTAGCCATGTTTTTTCAAACCTTGGACAACATCTTAACATGCTTATCCTTTATGTATGGCATGAAGGCCCAACATCTTTAAACAATTATAGCCAACAGGCTTTGATGTATATTGGAGGCTTAATCAATTATTTACATTAGGATGTATTTAGGGCTTGTCCTTACAAGGATGGGGCTAAAGAAGAGAGGGCACTATAAGGAGGGGGCTATAGGAAAAAAATGTGGACTATAGCTACTGTGGGGCAGGCATGTGACTATTGCTACTGTGGGCAGGCACTGTGACTATTGCTACTGTGGGGCAGGCACTGTGACTATTTGCTACTGCTACTTGTGGGCAGGCACTGTGAATATTGCTACTGTGAGGCAGGCACGGTGACTATTGCTACTGGAGAGGCAGCACTGTGACTATTTGCTACTGTGAGGCAGGCACTGTGACATTTGCTACTGTGAGGCAGGCACTGTGACTATTTGGCTACTGGAGGCAGGCATCTGTGAACTATGCTACGGTGAGCAGACACTGGAATATTGCTATTTTACTGTGAGGCAGGACACTGTGACTATTTGTACTCTGAGGCAGGCACTGTGACTATTTGCTTGTAGGACAGGCCACTGTGACTATGGATACTTTCAGGGTAAGCATGTGCTATAGCCACTTGGGGCGGGAGAAACATGACAATTTACAAATGCGGGCAGGCACTGTGACTCATGGATACTTTGGGGGAACTATGACCATTGGCTACTGTAACTGCACATACGCACTACACCGGTTGCTCAGGTTACTAACAATAGTTCAGCTTGTGGTTGCCCTCAAATGGCTAAATTGTAATGGTAATCTATACTTGTATGCTGAAGAGTTCGCTGCAGGAGTAAATACATTTATACAATAATAAAATTACATTTAGACTTTTAAGGCAACTACAAGGCTGATGTGGCCCCTGGTGAACCAGGATTATTTCATACACTGTGATATAAACTACAAATCATGAGAATCTAGTAATTTTGGCATATAATAGCAAATTAAAAGCAGAGGAAAATGGTTTGTTTCTTTTATTCACCCCCAAATTATATTAGTACAGGCGGTCCCTACTTAAGAACACTCGACTTCATACAACCCATGTTATACAAACGGACCTCTGGATATGGTAATTTATTGTACTTTAGTCCTAGGCTACAATAATCAGCTGTAACAGTTATCACAGGTGTCTGTAATGAAAGCTTTATTATAATCCTGGTTCTTATGACAACCCAACATTTTTAAATCCAATTGTCACAGAGACCAAAAAGTTCTGGCTGCGATTACAATGATATAAAATTACAGTTCTGACTTACATACAAATTCAACGTAAGAACAAACCTACGACCCTATCTTGTATGTAACCCGGGGACTGCCTGTATTGTAATTTATGCAGCACCCAAAACTGTTACCATGAAAACTTCAACAATCACTTACAAAACAAGCTCCCATTTGTTCCAACCTAAAACGTAAAGGTACTTTAAGGGTTTTCTGGCCACTTATACAATACTCATGACAGGATTGGTATTTACACCCAGTCCCTGCATTGATAAGCTATTCTCAGTAGACTCCAGCCACTGGAGTCCGTAATGTGATCAGCACTGGACAGAGATTTCTGCTTCTAACTCAGTTCTATGCCAAAAGTGCCCAGTGTTTGGGGGCTTGCCGAAAAATCAACGATAGAAGGGACCAGAAAATCCTTTAAATATTTAACTGTACAGTGACGACATATAAATGAAAAATAGTATGTGGCATAGAAAGCGCAACCCATCCAGCAAAAAAACAGCAATATCAATGAAAAAAAGTCACGACTTTAAAGGAAACCTACCATTTCAGATCGTCGGTGTAAGCTGTAAAACCCGGATCATTGCTGTTAACACTTTTTTAAACTTTATAGCAGAAAGCCGCTTCGGCGCAACGCCAAAGCAGTTTCTGCTATAAAGTTTAAAAAGTGTTAAAACCGCGATACCGCGGTTTATAACACTAACGAAACTAAGCACCGCACCAGCTCACCCTGAGCTGGTGCTCGGTGTTTAAGCTTACACCGACGATCTGAAATGGTGGTTTCCTTTAAATGCAACAACTAAATAGAAACAATTGCTGTATCATGTAAGTATGAACAATAGGCAAGACTGGAATATCATGAAACCTACAGGTCTGAGCTAATCGATATTTTAATGTACATTGACACTGGAAAATTATAAAAATAGCAGTGAGGGTGAATATTAACCCTACATGGAGGAGCAAGACCTTGAAAAGTGAACTAAACGTACTTATATGTCTAGTTCAGGCTAGGCAATAAAACAAATATCGATTGGTCGCTGCGGTTTTAGAAACATTTCCACCCAGATTTTGGACTTTTTCCCAAAATATGGAGACCAAAACATGTAACTGCACCTGTTATGGTGCTAGTGTCAGGGGGAGGGTTGGGAGATATAGAGGAGATTATCTACTACATGTAAAATTAAAATTGCCTTATTCCTGCAGTAGTGGGTTATAATATGGGCGGTTTGGGTGGCCGCCTGGGGCCCAAGGATTCCGGGAAGCCATGGCCACCTAAACCCACCATCAAGTTTTATACTGTCCAGTAGAGGACCCTTCAGCCACACTCTGCTACTCAACATATGAATTACTCATGATTAAGCATAATGACCAGTCCGGTTCGGGGAGAGTTTCGCTAACCGGAACCAAAGTTTGGGTACACAAACCTATCGCTAACACTCGAAACAGTGCCAGCAAAGACACGGTGGCATTTTCCCTAGGACCAATGCTCCCAGCTTTGCCGAAAGCAGTTAAAGGAGTTCTAAACCAGGATGAATGATTGTAAACCAAAGAACACCTAAATACTGGTGTGCCCCTCTAACATGAATGCTCTTCTTTTAGCTTCTTTTTCCCTGGTTTTGCTAAAAAAGGATTTTTAATTATGCAAATGAGCCGGGCGGCTCCATGCTTCATAAGTTTTAAGGAAGCCTGGGCCCCTCAGGCTGATTTGCAAAATTTTTAAAGCCCTTTTTCTAAAAACCACATCATAAGAAGCTTTGAAAAGAGTGGGTCCTGCCAGATGGGGCGCACACCAGTATGTCAGTGTTCTTGGTTTACAATCCTTCATCCTGGCAGTAGACCCGTTATTTGTACCAGCAACGAACTTCATCTGTTTTATCTATGGCGTAAGTTTTGCTCATGGTATCTAGGCAATAAAAGAAATCGATAGGCGGGGGCCTATCAGCTATACAGCCATACAGCCCTGGCATGGCATTGTTACTCCTGAAATAGCTGGAACTAATAGGAGATTAGTTATTAAAATACCCTCTAGATAAAAATAAAAGTACAATTGGACTTTAAAATTTTTGCTGTAATGGGACAATGATTATCATAAAGCTTCATTACAGACACCTCACAGCTGATCATTGCAGTCTGGACTATGTAACATCCAGAGACTTCACAAGAGGTCACAGTGGGCAGAGGGTCCGTCTTTAACAGGGCCGTCGTAAGTTGGGTGTCCTCAAGTAGGGGACCGCCTGTAAATACATATTGCATAGTCCATAGTGATAATGCAATGACTACTGTTACCTTTGTTTCAGAATCTCAAACTTCTTTTCCATGTTTTATTGAGTCTCTCCAGTTCCTTCTGCAATTAAAAGTAGAAAAAAAAAGTCACATATTTCGGTCGCCCATAACTTTCAGGTCAGGCTATCAACTTGCAAAGGTTCAAGGGCAACTGTTATAGCAATAAGATAAGACAAGTGTGCTGCTGCCTCGCAGGAGAGAGCTGCACGCTTCATAGGGTGCCAGAGACCCTTGGGGTGACAGTCACTAGTCATTTTGAGGATTTTTGATACATCTGTTAATGATAATAAATCTTATTTATATAGCGCACACAGATTCCGCAGCGCTGACAGAGCTTCCCAAATCAGTCACTGTCCCCAATGGGCTCACATCTAAATCACATACCAGTATGTTTTGGAGTGTGGGAAGGAAACCGGAGGAACCAGAGGAAACTCACGAAAACATTTATCAGAAGTATCTGGGACCAAAACTGTTATAGCTCCCCAGGGCAACCAATCAGAGTTCAGCTTTCATTTTCTACAGCTTTTTATAAATTTAAAGCTGAGCTCTGATTGGTTGCCATGAGCAATTAGAACAGTTCTGCTAAATCTCCTCCCCATACTCTTTTCAGTGTTCATTTGTATAAATTTAAAGAATTGTCATAATGCAGGAGAAATCTGCAGTAGGACAAGACTGTCTGGTCTAATGTTGTGCCTCCTTTTAGTTGGCTTAGTCTAAGGCAGGAAAATGTGGTAAGGTATCTGTGTGTTTAATATTTGGTGCACGCCCTTCCCAATGTAGCCACGCCCCTTTTCAGGCCGCACCCTTTTGTGTACTAGTCGTAAACGTGTCTAAAACTCTGATGTTGTTAAAGGTTATACACTTCATCAATTCACAGTATAATATAGTGTGTATCACTTAAATCTACCTTTCTATTGTTCGTGGCATCTCTTCTTTCACACTTAGAAGCTTTTTAATCTGTGCTTGTAGACGCTCCTTGTTGCAGTAATACTCTGTACAAATAATGAAAACATTGTTTATATAGGGGTGCAAACGTGGGGTAACTAATGAAAATGGGGACCTTAGCAAGACTTGGAAATTGGGTCCCCACTAATATAAGACTCTTCAGCAGCCACTTCAAAAGAGACTTGGACAGTGATGTCACAGTACAGGGATAATACACACAGTGATGTCACAGTACAGAGA
Organism: Engystomops pustulosus; assembly: GCA_019512145.1. Taxonomy (NCBI): domain Eukaryota; kingdom Metazoa; phylum Chordata; class Amphibia; order Anura; family Leptodactylidae; genus Engystomops; species Engystomops pustulosus. Next base: position 203,829,448 of record CM033645.1, on the reverse strand, counting down.
TAATACACACAGTGATGTCACAGTACAGAGATAATACACACAGTGATGTCACAGTACAGAGATAATACACACAGTGATGTCACAGTACAGAGATAATACATACAGTGATGTCACAGTGCAGGGATAATAGACACAGTGATGTCACAGTACAGGGATAATACACACAGTGATGTCACAGTACAGGGATAATACACACAGTGATGTCACAGTACAGAGATAATACACACAGTGAGGTCACAGTACAGGTATAATACACACAGTGATGTCACAGTACAGGGATAATACACGCAGTGATGTCACAGTACAGGGATAATACACACAGTGATGTCACAGTACAGGGATAATATACACAGCGATGACACAGTACAGGGATAATATACACAGTGATATCACAGTACAGAGATAATACACACAGTGATGTCACAGTACAGGTATAATACACACAGTGATGTCACAGTACAGGGATAATACACGCAGTGATGTCACAGTACAGGGATAATACACACAGTGATGTCACAGTAGTTATAGAGCAGGAGGAGCTGAGCAGATTGTACACAGTGTCCTATCTACAGGCAGCATGTTATAGAGCAGGAGGAGCTGAGCAGATTGTACATAGTGTCCTATCTGCAGGCATCATGTTATAGAGCAGGAGGAGCTGAGCAGATTGTACACAGTGTCCTATCTACAGGCAGCATGTTATAGAGCAAATGGAGATGAACAGATTGTATATAA